>BMAV01025686.1:12522-31398 GCA_019973955.1 Trichonephila inaurata madagascariensis | reverse complement strand
AAAAAAATAAATGCACCTAGAAGAAAGCGAACTTGAAAATAATCTGATAAGAGATATGCAAATAATTAAAATTGCGACTTCAACGAGAAAAGTGTAAGCGCGTATGCGATGCGCACCTGAGAGAATTTAAGAGCATGATTGCTTCAAACAAATATGTCGACTTGGATGGACGGTATTGTGACTAGAGATGCCTTGGAGACGTAACCTGCGACATTACGAACAATTGCCGCACTTTGAGAGGGGGCGTGTAGTAAGCTTCAGCGAAGCAAGTTGGTCGAACAAGCGTATCGGTCGCCACCTTGTTCGGGTGAGTGGATATTAACGTAACACTGTTCAGCTATACGAGGGCTTTTGGTAACGGACCTCGTCATTTTGAACCATGGTCAAGTGACGAGGACGACACCTCAGCTAGCACCCTCTCTTTTAACTACCACACCGCACGAACGGGGGGACGTTTCAGCTCTCGGCAGATTTAACGTGCATCGCTCCCCTTCACGGCGGGTGTTTAGCGGTACTGGGCACGAACTCGTGATTTGCCAGCCACGATCCGATACCTTGACCACTTGGCTACCGTGGCCGCCACCTTGTTCGGAGTGATATGGAAGTTGCTCGGTGTTGGCAACAATGGATCATGAGAAAGCTAATCTACTGTCATGCAGGATCAGAGTGCGTGATGATTAGGCAAACATAAGAGCGGCCACGTCCTCGTCAACAAATCGCTCGACTCAACTTGAAGCTATTTGACATCTTAAGCCGTATTCACACCAAGGCAGTCAGCATTGAGCGTCTAGCCAATCAGAGATTTCATCTCGGGCGAAATGAAGTCTCTGATTGGTTAGACGTTCAACGCTTGACAGCCTTGGTGTGAATGCAGCTTTAAAGACACATCCGGTGGTATCAAGGGAACCACATTCGGAGACTGACCGACCAATATAAAATGAGTCGAAGACCATTAAGGCTCCCTTCACACCAAACGATTCCGAGTCTGTAGCGATCTTTCCAATTCACAGCGATTCTGAATGAACAGATTTGCCTTCACACCGCCACGGGTCAATCATTCTTCCATCAGTTGCTGTCGAACAGGCATGCTGTTTTTAATGTTTTAAGACGATTAACGTTTCAAGCTATTAATTTCACAACTGTATCTTTATTCATTTTTAAATTGAAACAGATAAAACAAAAAATATAAGAACGGTTTTATTTATTTATATTTTGCCTGTTAGTAACAAGTGTAATTATAATCTCGAAAGTAGTAACAAATAATAAATATGTATTGTAACTAAATTATAATGCAATTACTTATACAAATAATATACCTAATGGTTTTAAAAGGCATTTCAAATGTTGTTATATACTACAGCTTTTGTTACATATAACAACTATTTTTTTGATTATGTATTTAAAAATAGTTTGCTAATACATTAATGAATTAAAAATTTTACATGCCATTTACACATTTTGTTTGTTTCATATAACAAAATTTGAAATCTATGTAGTAATAAAATGGAATCGTTTTAAAAAATTAAAATTATCGACAATATCCGTGTTTTATTTTATTTTAGCATTCTTATAAATATTTAATTTTTTTTTCTCACCCAAAATTAAATAAATTCTTATCAAATTGATCTTTGAAGCTATTTCAAACATCCTTTAGAATATTCCCTCCCCCCCAAAAAAAACACATTTTGCTTTAAAGTATTAAAAAGTAAAGAATAAAGTTTTCAAATTTCTATAAAATTGAATAAAATAATACATGCAAAATTAATTTTATTATTTGCGCAAGATTAGCAGGGATAAAATACAGCCTACACACTCGGCGACCAGAACTAGAGTTAGTTTGCATAATGAAAAAGAATACTATGAATACCAAAAATATAAGCGTCATCTATTGGCATAAAAACAAACTCATGCTAACCCTAACAAGAAATTCATTATCTTCAAACATCTGAAATCAGTTTCTTTAAAAGAAACTTTATGTGAAAAAATCACTAATAACATAAAAAACAAAATAAACTCTATTTGTCTTGAATTCACTTTTTCTTTAAGAAATAGCTCCCGGCTGCTGGTGAATGAGCGAAGAAAATCTGACCTGCCGAATCCCGCGTGAATGAGAATACCAGCGGATTGAACCGGTTTCGGTTGGTGTGAAAGAGGGAAGCGAATCTTGGCTTCTTTGAGCGGGAAATTACGAAGCCAGATCTTGGTCGATCAGATAAGTTTGATGGTGAATGAATCGGGAGTCGTTACGTGTGAAGGGAGCCTAAGACGGCTACCACTGACCCCACATCCTAGGCAGTGTCGACTGGAATTTTTTCTACCACAGGCAAACTGGAGAGTGACCGAATGGAAGTGTGTGATCTTCAACAAGGAATCCCGACTTAGTCTCGCACGTTCTTTAAATAATTAGTTTCAATCAATTAATTTTCATTAATTATTGTATTGTCATCCAAAATAATCATGTATATAAAATTTCAGGGAAAATCGCTTAAAAATTGAATTTTAAAAAGATCTAAAGCAAATTTCGAAAAAAACTCTTCATAGTGCATAGCATTATGACCTATAGCAGGGTTGGGCACTTTAATTTTTTCAAGATGCTGCGGTCCACCTTGTGACGTAGGTTTGATGAGCAAAAAAAAAAAGCCTCAATAATATTTGTATTATAGCAATAATAAATACAGAATATGTGTATTTACCTACAGTAGAAAAACTTACTATTTCAAAACTACGTTTGAAGTAAAATGCAAACATAATAATTATACCCATAAATTTAATAATATCAAATGATGCATTTTCAAACAATTCACAATACATCAGAAAATAAATAATTTTCACTTAAAATTAGTTCTCGTAGCTATAGTCTCAGTAGAAGACTTCGTCTTCATATTATCCACCCCACACAATCTTGAAAACCTCGATATATAATTACTAACAGCTAATCTTGCACTGGATTCCGAGTGGTCGTCTGTGAAACAGGAATGATATGCTGTCTTAATTATATTCGTTCAAAATGTAGATTCATACAGATAGGTAGAGCGAAAGAATGTTAAATGAATTGCAGCTTTTTTAAAATTGGGATACTTTACTTTGTCTATTAGATTATAAGTTATTCCTTTACAAATTACGTTCTTTTGAAGAAGAAAAAAAGCTTCGTTTTCCTTGAGAGATAAAGAGAATATATGTAACATATTTTTAGTTATATTTTTCCCATCAGCATTGCTAAATGGGTTAACCCATGAATGCAACTTTTGATTCTAGTCTAGAAAATTCTTGAAAACGTCTCTCAAATTTGGGTTGCAGTTTTATTCACACACACGGTTTCTTTTGTTCACGGGGGTTTCCATTATCTTGATAACCATCTGTTTCTTTTAGTATGCGTGTCTAACGTTTTATATGAAAATGATAACCCCAAAATGTCTAGGCGGTCGATCACGATCGACTTAATGCCCACCCTGGACCTATCATATTTATGTGCCAAGTTTTATACTTCTGGGTTGCTTAGTTTGGCCAGAACAGGTGAAACACACACACCAACTCTCTTTTATAAGTATACATGAACCACCGAGCATTTATTTAATTTGTTGAAAGTAACATGTGTTTAAAAATTTTGCATAATATGTTAGTAACGTAATTTTTCAAATGTGTACATCAAAATATTTTTTAAGTAAACTAAAAGTTTTACGAAGGATAGTAATTTTTAATAGATAAATTTTTCAATGAGTTTCAAAAAATTCTATTTTATGCTTCATTATATCACAGATAACATACAAAAATGACATTTAAATGTATTGCAAACAATTTATATTATAAGCGTACTTAAAATATTGCTAACGGAGTAAAAGCAATTAAATGTTTCACAAATATTTGTTTTATTAAAGGATGTAATAAATGAACTTATAGAATTAAAGATATGTATTTATAATGAAACAAAAGTTAATTTTTTACACGCATTTTTTTGTTACTCGCCCAATTTGTTGATTTTCATTCATTATATAGTCATCCTGTTCTTCAAAGGTGGAACGAAGTATAATTCATTTGGCTTGATAATCTGTTTTCGACGCCAAGCCCTTTGCTTATAATAAACTTACATTTGCATTCAGGTTTTAAATAATTTTTTTTTTGAGGACTTAATTTTTATGTTAAAATTTCCAAATTTCACACATTGATAAACAGTAATTTCTTTTTTACTGCGTAAATGAATTCTTGTAAAAAGAATTTTCATTTCAGCAATAATCTGTTATAACATTTTTCTTTCGTTATAAGTATTTTGATTTATGTATTTTAAACAAACATAAGTTTATGGTTTTTTTTAGCTTTTATTTTAAGATTGTATTCTGGTAGGAAGAGGCATCAGTCTTCCACCTAAGAATATTTTATCCATAACTGAATTTTTGAATTTAAGGCTATGTCACGTTCATTATTCTTTTTTTCATTTTGACCTTTATATGTATACGTTTGATTCTTCTGTCCTGCTTCTGGTTTTAGAGATTTAATTTTGTCTCATTTCTTTTCCAGTTTAAGAGTTTCTGATAACTTTAATGTTGCATTCAAAAATTTCACATTCTTTATTTTAAAAATGAGACCTAATTAAATCTAAAACTAGAAACAATTCAGAAGAATCAAATGTAAATACAATGGATTACAAAAGTGTTCGTCCAATAAAAATTAATCTATCAAAATTGTAATTTTTTTATGATATCTGCAACTTATTCTTAATAGAATGACATAATTAATTTTTAAAAATAGTATAACTATTATTTTTAAAAATTAATAATCAAAAAGCTACTAAAAAATTACGCCACTAAAGTCTTCGTACACTTAACAAAAATCTCAACATAGCTTTAAATATTGTATTTCTTTCTTAATTTGGTACTTAGTAGGGTATCTTTTAGTGTCCACAACAACTTTTAAATGTCTTGGTATAGATTTAATCAGTTTCTTGTAATTTCTGCATCGATTTTCCTCCATGCTTCTGTGATTGTTTTTACTTTACATTATGTGTTTATATGTTATGTTTTCTTTTTTTTAAAATCAAATTCTCCCCAAATATGTTCAACTGGGCTAAATAAAGTGATTGAAGGGTGTATTTAGATTTTGGGAACAGTTATAGAGGCACCAGCAGCGTACATTGAGAGCAGTGCGCTTGGCGTCATTATCCAGTTAAAAGATTTTGGGCGGAAATGATTTCTATTTAAAATATTTATTTATTTTCTATTTAAAATATTTAAACAGAGCTCATGCTTCATAATACCATAAAAAAATAACAAATAATATAATTCTGAACCCAATTTACACCACCACGCAGGAACACTTCCACCTCCATGCTTCAGCATGGAGATGGAGTTCTTGTTTGACATAAATTCATGAGATAAAATTCCTCGTTTTATCATTTACAAACTATTTTGAATCATGAGCTCTATTTTAATATTTTAAAGAGAAATTTTAAATTATCCGCCCAAAATTCGGATATTGGAAACAACTTCATCTTTTAACTGGATAATGACGCCAAGCGCACTGCTCTCAATGCATGCCACTGGTGCCTCTATAACTGTTCCCAAAATCTGAATACACCTCTCAATCACTTTATTTAGCCCAGTTGAACATATTTGGTGAAAATTTGATTTAAAAAAAAAAAAGAAAACATAACATAACATATAAACACATAATGTGAAGTAAAAACAATAATCACAGAAGCATGGAGGAAAATTGATGCAGAAATTACAAAAAACCGATTAAATCTATATCAAGACGTTTAAAAGTTGTTGTGGACACTAAAAGATATCCTACTAAGTACCAAATTAAGAAAGAAATACAATATTTAAAGCTATGTTGAGATTTTTGTTAAGTGTACAAAGACTTTTGTGGCGTAATTTTTTAGTAGCTTTTTAATTATTTATTTTTAAAAATAATAATTATACTATTTTTAGAAAATTAATTATGTCATACCATTAAGAATAAGTTGCAGATATAAAAAAATTACAATTTCGATACATTAATTTTTATTAGTTGAAAACTTTAAATTTTATTGAAAATTGCAAGCGTACGAATTGCAAGTGTCATTTTTGTGGTCCACTCTAAATGTCAACATGAAAAAAGATTAAATGTTACACCGCCTTAAACCAAAATAGAAATTACAAAATGAATATAGTTGTGACTTAAAAGATAAGAAATTTTTAAGCTGAAAAAGAAATGAAAAAACAAATCCAAGCCCATAAATGGTTTGGAATAATCGAATAAAATATAAGCAAAACAAAAATGTATATCAAACTAATTTAATTCAGTTAATAAATTAAATTAATAATAAATTAATTAAAAAAAGTAGGCTTAGCTTGAAGAGCAATGCTTCTTCTTATTGGAATACAGTTTTAAAACAAAAACCAATAGAAATACTTAAAATACATAAATAATAATAATAAAAAAAAATTAACCTAAGAAATTGACATAACAGATTACTGCTGAAAAAAAAAAATGTGAAACTAAAAGCTGGTATCTCAAATTTTTGAAAGCAAATACACTGTGTTGCCAAACAAACCTAAAATCCAACTGTTGGAAAAAAAATAAAAAAAAATGGGAAAATCGCTTAAAAATTTAATTTTAAAAATCTAAAGCAAATTTCGAAAAAAACTCTTTATAGTGCACATTATTAGGACCTAGAGTAATTATTTGCCATGTTTTATGCTTCTGGATTGCTCAGTTTGGGTGGTACAGGTGAAACACACACAAACCCCTTCCTTTAGTATAAATAATGAATGATTTGTCAATGCCAATTGCCTCTTGCATTGAAAATTGGTCAGTAAAGGTTTCGAGCGAGCTAGACAGCCTTTTAATTCCATTTCCATCAATATACCTTTCACAGTTTTTGGATAAGCATTCATTTTCTATGTTAAAATCCTTGATTTTAAAAAGAATTGGTACCAAATTAAGCTTTCTGCTTAAAAGTGAAACCCTACGCAAAATTCTGCCTTCACATAAAAATTGTTTTTCTCGGTTGTTCAGATAGCTCCCTGGCCGCAATAGAATTTGTTTCCAAATATCTTTTCAATGTTCTCAGGATACTAGAAAGACCATATGGTACTTCTAGGTATATGGCACACATATGGCATTTTAGTAGCAATTTGATGCACAGAGAATAACCTTCCCTCAAAAGTATTATTTTGTATAGCTTGTATTATATGGCAAAAATGAAAATTATTACATAACAAATAATCTCCACACACAATTCAAATTGCAACATACAACTGCTTTCAATACACTAAAACTTGCTCTACATTTTGCTTCCAACTCTTTCTCATTACCATTCTCCGATTAGTTAGAATAACAGAAAATTTCATAAGGTTGAGAAAAAAACGAACTGTAACAATTATTCATAGATACAGTGACTGAATGTTTGTAAGTTAAAACTTTAAAAAATATTTAAACAATAAATAAATAACAATTTTAAAAGAAAACTTAGAGAATTTAATTAGTATTTTATATACATAATCAATGTGCTTTATGCTTCTTCAGGCACCATTTTTATTTTTTTGGGTGGAGGTTCTGAAGATTTTGTTTCTTCAGGCTCTGTTCTTATCTTTTTGGGTGAAGATTTGCCTTTCTTGTTGATAGAACCTAGCTTCTTTTTCTTCAAACCTTTTAATTTTCTTATTTGTAGTTTGCGATAATCCTGTCTTTCCATATGGATACGACCAAGTGTTGAACCGAATGTGTCCTTTGATATATTCTTCACTTTAGTGGGCTGCAACAAAATATAGAAACATATTATTCAAAGGGGAAAGAAGTAAATCTCTCAAAATAAATCTCTCTAGTTCAAAAATAACATTTTTTGTTATAAAATGAATAATCTAGGACACACTTTATTGCACATTTCCCCTTATCATAAGGAAATCATACACTTAGTCCAATTTCAGATCAGGAGTTTAAAACTGGTAACTGTTTTTAGAAAACACAAATTAAAGTCTTAAAAACATGCCAAAAGAATAAAAATCCGAAATTTTAACGAAGTTAATTGGCGAGAAAGTTGCCAATATTTTGGTTTATGTTAGTGATGACAACTAAGAGATTACGAGAAAATAAAAACATTAATTGTGAAAAAGTATGAACCCTCTCCTTTTGTCTGCTTAGAGAAATTTAAGAACAGTAAATGACTTTCAAGAGGCAAAAGTTTTTCTAACCTTACATAGTATACCACATTATATAAATTATACACCTATTATTGAAATGGTATTGACAACATTATAAGAAAGAAAGCACATGGCTGCCAATTAAGCGCGTACGACACATAGGAAATCAAGGTTACCACCTTGGCGAGTTATCTTAAACGTTGGTATTGTTGTGATAGTACGTAAGTGCCATTTAAACATAAATATTATATAAATATAATCTACAGAAGTAATTTACATATAATAATTTTTAAATAATTAGACTAATTCAAGTTAAAATTGGAAAACTCATATACATAGAAGAATGAAGAATACATAGCTATTTAAGCATTGCCATCAACAGAAAATGGTAACTTAAGCAGTTGAATTAACATTTGAAACCACAAAAAATATTTTAGTGCATAAGCCTTCACAGCTGGTTCCAAATTGAAATAAGCAGAAAGTTATTCACTGAGGTTGAAATGCCTCTCATTCAACCTCATCATTATAAGGTGTCTTGTAACACATGACATTAAATTTTTTGACTACACTTCAAAAGTCAATTCTCAGAGGAAACTTTGTGGACGTATAAAAAGAAACAACATTTAAGAAAGAAATATCTTTCCAGATTACAATGATCCATCAAATAGGGCAGTTGCCTGTTGTCGACTATCTGTCCAAAAATTTGTAGTTCTATTAATAAATTTTGTAATTATGTGAATAAATGTTTTTATCTAAATTATTTCTCTTTCAGTTTTACACTATCAATATTTCTCTCACAAAAAATAAATAAATAATGTCACTTAACGCAGTGTTAATTCAAACCAAATATGGTCTTAACCTCTGAATGTAAATTAAGAACAAAATACTTGGCTTTTTTGAAGGCTGGCTTCAGATAGCAAGTGGAACTAATTTTTGAGTTTAAAATGTGGACAAGGTAGAGAGCAAAGTAAAAGCTATCAAAAGAAAACATTTATTTCTTCAGTTGATATAAGTAGGTTCATAATTTTGAACCACAATCAAGTGACAAGGACAACACCTGAGCTGGTACCCCTTCCTTATTTCCACACCAACAGGAAGATGCTTGAACCTTGACAGATTTCTAAAAATTCTTGTTCATAGAGGCTTGTCAAGAATACACTAAATTACAGGTTGCTAGCAATAAATCCGCAGAAGAAAAAAAATATAAGAAGCACTGCAAAAGGCCAAGGAAAAAATTTCTTATTCAAAACAAACACTTCAAAAAATTAAGACACCACTGCTAATTTTGCAACATAGGTTAAAAAAAAAATTATAGATTTTTAAGTAAATTTATTGCTTTCTGAACAATAAAGTATTTAATTTCTATTACAAGATGAAATAATGAGACATCAATTTAAGTTACCTTGAGTTGTTTTGGCTTTTGGCAGGATGTCTTGAACAAATCATCGTCAGCTAGGTTGGTTCGACGCACTGTCAAATTCATATGAGGTCCTATTTCTGTTAGTTCAACCAATGGCGTTTTACTGTCTGCGTCTTTCTTCATATCAACTCTGGAAATAAAAATGTTGATGAAAACATTAGAAACATTACACACATTAAAGAATACTGGTGAGTGAAGAGTTAGATTAGCATTGCACGATAAAGCTGCATGAGGGCTATTGGTGACAAACTTTGTAATTTCCAACCATGGTTGAGTGACGAGAATGACACCTGAGCTGGTACCCCCTTCTCCTAACTTCCACACCACACCTAGGGAGGATGTTTGAGCCTCAACATATCTAACATGTATTGGCCTCCTCTACATGAAGAATATTGGTGATGGAAAAAAAAAATTATAAGTTTTCTAAATCCAGTTAATTTCCTCTAGATGACTCAAATGACGTAATACTTATCTTGATAATTTTTATGGTTTATAACTAAGATCGCATAGTAGATTTAGAGTCAGTTATTGTATTTAGTGTAATATAATTATATAGGGGGGGGGGGGGCTGATGCTATGAAAATTATGATTGAAAATTGGGTCATAAATATTGAAAGTTTGAGGAGCACTGTCTTAAAAGGTATTATGACACAAATCGTGAAGCAAACTATGCCCAATACGTTGCAAAATTTCTTGAAGACAAGTCCAAATTGAGATCAATTCTTCAGAAACAATAAAGTGTACTCATAAATTTGTTGCTGATTATACAGATGCTGTAAAAATATATATTACTACATTTAATCACACAAGTACAGATCAAAATAATTTACTGAAAGGGAATTTATAAATGAATATTTATTTAAAACAGCAGAAATATAATGTCCAGCATAAACAAATCAAATTAAAAGAGTAAGTTTAATTCGAAATACTACAGCTAGTAAAGTTGGTGAAATAGTCGAGGATTTGAGAAATCAGCATAATTCAACAATATCAACATTTGAAGCCTACTTTATTGAAATATTGATGAAAGTACAGATATTTGAAATTTCACCCAGCTAGTCATTTTTATTCACAGATGCAAAGTTAATTTAAAATAAGTGAAGAACTTTTGGAAATCATTTATATTCATAATAATACAACCATTGGGGTTGGTATTTTGAATGTACTTATAGATGTTTAGAAGAAATATGTCACCATTGGAAAAATTGGTTTGTCTTGTACGATGGTGCTCCTAACATGACCAGTATTACTAAAGGAGAGATTGCAAGATCAAAAAAAAGATGCAAATATAATAATAATTTTGAACAGTTTCATTTAATTATTCTCCAGAAGGCACTGTGCTTTAAAGTTTTAAATATAGAACATGCTTTAAAAATAGTCACACAAATTGTAAATTATATCCGATAACATAGACTTAATCATCGTCAATTTGCTTCTTTTCTGGAAAATAAAGAGAGGGAATACAACGATCTACCGTATTATACGGAATTTCACAATGTTTTTCAAATCATAAAGTGTTGAACTAATTTTTCTAATTGCTGGACGAAATTACAAACTTCTGGGAAAAATTATGAATGTGTCTGGACCTGGCTTTCTAAGTTGATCTTACAAATCATCTTAACTAAATTTTAAGCTTCAAGGCCAAAAAATCATGTTGTTAAAACTCTATTAGATACTATTACAAATTACTTTGGTGAAAATAAATAGAAAAAGTAAACTTACTTTGAAAACTCTCAATATCTATTGATTAAATCCCATAAATTAAAATTTACAGAAGGTGCTCACTAAATTAAATAGTTAGAAAGAGAACTATAGATCAAGGATTTTCAGGTTTTAAAAGCTGTGAGTTACAATTTCGCACTTTTACCTGAACTCTATTGATATTGAAATTGTTGATGAAAGTCTACATGTGAAATCAATTGAAATCCAATGCGATTCTTTGTTGAAGCAAAGATCTAATTAAAGTTGCAATTTTTGATTTTCATACATATTTCTAAGTATATCGGTTTCCTAAAATGTATTGTTTGTTATGCAAATAATGGTTATGTTTGGAAGTCCTTATTTATGCAGGCAATTATTTTCTTTAATGAAAAATAGTGAAAATTTAGAAAGGTTAAGATTAAACAATCAACATTCATCATCCAATTTAAAAATTGCAGCAGTTCAATATTTTCAATCGAAACTTGATGATTTGCTTTGTGAAAAGAAAACAATGCTAAATATCTTCTAAAAAGTAATGTTCATTTGTATTTCTTACAATATTTTTTTTTCTAAAAATATAAATATTTTACATTTTTAAGTTTAAAAAATAACATGAAATGACTACATATGTATAATATACAATATATTGAGTCTATTAAATACACAATAAAAATCGTATTTTATTGAATTTTTGAAGCCTGCAAACATGCAGCCCCCAACTTATAATAAAATAGATCATGTGGCCCGTAATAGCTTATGAGTTTGACATGCCTGCCCTAGAATATATTATGATTGACTCTGAAAGAATCAGTCAATTTAACTATGTGAATCTTTTCTACAATTTGACAGATGATCCACAGCACAACAATATACAGGTGATTTTTTTTTAAAAACTGAGACTATTTAGAGCCATTTGTAGCTCTATCTAACAACAGCAATCAAACCAAACTTAGTATGCAAATTAATGATGACACAGAAAATAAAATTGTGTAAGAAAATGTAGTTCCAAAATTTGCCAAGGAGTATTTATAGTGCTGTACAATGCTAAAAAAAGTCATAAAAAATAATAACACATACAAAAAAATAGTGAAATGTTAAGTTTTCTTCACTTCTCTAGGGAGGGATTCAAGCACATTCAATATGACAGCTGTTTCCAAAGGCTACACACTGTGCATTCCCTCTGCATGACATGTTGGTGTATGCTACATACCACAAGGAATATTCCATATCAGGGGTACTCAACCTTTTTTTCTGCCAGGCCGCATACACATATTAGCTTTTTCATACGGGCTGCATACATATCATGGCTACTTCACGCAGGCCATAACATGAAGAATGCTTTTAGACCAAGATAATATAGAAAATTTAAAATGTGGAAAATTGATCAAAATATTAAAACTCCTATTTCTCTTTTTTTAATTATTATTTTTGTCACTGAATTTTTCTAAATTGGAAGCATTTAAAAATCATTCCTTCAAAATTTCTGCATCAGTAAACAGTTTCACACAATTACCAATAATATAATAAATTTTAATGGGTGCCTTTGTTACTGCTGTGGCATTACCACTGACAAAACACTTTTTTTCTGTTGCAAAGATTATTCAAGAAAGTCTATTTATCACCTCCTAAAATAGATCTTCGAGGAAAAGTGTCACTGAACGATTCCTGTTTATTGGTATTTTTTAAATACAACACCTTTGTGACAAATCAAACAAATACTAATCCATGCCTGTTTTTCACTACAAAATAGTGAACTTCGCAATCATCTTGAAACAGTTTATTTTCTTCAAATATTTTTCTCTTGCAAGATATGAAAGATAGTTAAAAATTAGTTCCATTCATAAAATGGTCAATATACTCCACTGTTGTCTATTATCATTAATCAGAAAAAAATATCAATTTGCACCCATACAACATCGAAACAAAACGCAAAATTGATATATTTGATCTCTTAATAAGAATTTCCAACCAAATTTTCATAAATAAATGAATTTCTCAGAGCAATGGGCCATGACCAGGCCACTTAAAAAAATCTGGTGGGCTGTAGGTTGAGTATTGCTGTTTCATGTTGTCTGTGATAGGTTTCCCTACAATGGTTCCTTGATGATCCATTATTAATTACAGTTGCAACATCTTATCAATTCTTCTGACACAGATTTGCATCCTCTATGTGGACAAAGCGTTAGTGGATTTGTTTCTTTGAACTTGTTATTCATTCCTTTCAAAGCATTCAGCAAAATAAGCCCCTTTATGTAGCTTGTCCGATTTTAAGCTCACAAGGAGCTGCAAATGATTTAGATAATACTAATATTGCACTTTCTGGTAATAAGAGCTGGCTCACTTCAACAGGGACTACTATTCTTTGAAGCTGTCTACATGTTTTTATAGCCTCAATTACTGGCGCAGTTGTTGCAAATGAAATAATAAATTTGAGTTTTGATTTGATACTAGTTTTATGCTGATTGTTGGTTTGGTAAGTTACAACAGTGCCCTAAATACCCCTATTGGTGATTTTTGAAACTAAATTTTTTTCTTCTCATAAACTTATTTCCCATATCATTATTAGTCTGCAAACCAGGTTTCTTGGCACTGCAATTGTCAGATCAAGTTACAGATAGCTCTGAATGGTGTCAGTTTAAAAAAAACACCCTGTATATATATTGATTCTTAAATAGAAGTAATCCATGCATAGTTTTAGTTCTCAACAGAATTTTAAAAGGAAAACAAAACACTTCACTTATTAGAAAAAATACCTGTAACTCCTGAAGAGAATTTTTTTATTCACCAAAGAAAACACCAGCAAATGCTCTAAGCCTTTTAAATAAATTTTTTCTATAACTGGACCACGGAAAAAATCTAAAAAATAAATTGAAAAAGGAACAATTGAGAAAAAATTACATTCAATGACCTTAGTATTTTAGTAATGAAATATGAATAAAATACATAAAACAAATTAAAGACATTTTTTTTAAATTATAAAATAAATTCATAATACCAAGGAAAACTTAATACAACAGGAAAAAAAAATCAGAATAAAGTTGAAATATTTACCAATGAAAAAGTTTTTTAATCTCTTAGTATCATTAGTTTCGTCAAATCCATCAGTAAACAAAAGCATTGGTTTGTTACCTTTGGCAATCTTTGAAACCTATAATGCATTCAAATTATGAAAAATTTAAATACTTACAGCAGAATATATTTGTTTAAAATAACAATGGTTCTTACATTTAACTTTAATTACTAAAAACACAAATTAAATAACTAAAATTTAACATTAAAAGACATTGAGAAAAGAATCATTAAAATTTTAGTTTATCATATTAAAATATTTTATGTTCCCTGAATACAGTTTTTTCAGCAAACAATTTTGAGAATTCAGTCATCATAAAAATTATTTGTCATTAAGCATATGAGTACAATGTAATATGCAACATTTCATATTTTATTAGGAGAAAATATTTAAGAAAAAGGCAAAACAAATAGGCTTTCTAAATCTTAAAGTTATAAGAATATATTTAATTTATTGATTTGAAGAATACTATTTATACATATATATATATAGTTTTACATTAATACATGGATTTCTAAAGAAAAACACATCAAACACCGAAATAAATAGAACCATGACAAAAGATATCTCCTTACACATCTGGAAAAACATTTAAATATAGGAGTTGACTTATAATTAAAGTCAAAGATGAACCTTAAAACTTTATTATAACCTTATCATTTCAAGCAAAACCTTTCTTACTACAAATAGAAGATTATAAAAATTAAGAAGATAGTCTGAAATCTATAATTTAAACTAAGTTTTTTGCTGATTTACTATAATAAAACATAAATTAAAAACATTCAATTAAATAAAAGCTTGAATACAGAAAAAAAATCTTATCAATTAAAATAAACAAATCTTAGATAGGAAAAGTATCAGTCAACACTATAAGAATTATAAAAAAGTAATTTACAGTACTCTGAAGAAGCAAATAAAAACTAAGAAGAACAGGGAACACATTTTCAACAGTGGAGAAACTAAAATTAAACTAATTTTTTTAAAAAGGATCTGTAGAAAAACCCGACAGCTATCAATCCAACAAAAATTAAGGAAAAGCTCTAATTGAGCAATAATAAATATAGGATTCACTATGTTATCATATTTTTTGTGAAATAATAATTTTAATAAAATATACAATAAATGTAACAAGTCAAATTGCTTTGAAAAAGCAATTTTCATTATCAATTAGCATGAATAAACTTTACAGTTACATAAAGACTACGGATGAACCAATTTGAGAAAAAAATCATTTAAAAACTACTATCAAAATATATGGGAATTATGGCTATAATATTATTTTATAACATAGTCTGCCTAAACAGATCTTCATTAATATAACAAAATGTTGGCTAACTTGAATAACATGTAAAAAGAAACACTATCTTGCATTTAATTACAGCATCATTTTAAAAGAAGAGCAAACTGTTTTCTAAAATATATTGTTAGTATGACATGAATCACATATGACTTAGTTAACTGATTATTCCAGAAGATGAGGATTCAGGACATATTTACTATATTCCACATGTTTAATAGGTACAGATTTTTCAAATAGTAAATGCATAAAATGGATTTTCAATAATAGATATAGCCCTGCGGAACAATTCTCAATTTATAACAGCTTGAAATACATATATATAATTAAATAACATAACAAAACTTTAAGAAAGGTGTATTAAACAAGTATATCTCCACCTTAAAATCCTTCATAGGTTTGAACTCTTCGATACCAAATTCAAACATATCTAAAATCTGGTGATTGAATAGCCTCCCAGCTACTAAATTATTAGGTCTTTTTTTGTTGTGGGATCCAAACATAAACAAGCTAGCATCTTTCTTGGTGCCATAAAACTCCTATAACAGAAATATTATTCCATATATATACATTCACAAGTTGAGAATTGTAAACATTAAAAAGATGCATAATTGATACAGCAAAATTTTCATTAAAAGACTTCTGTTTTAAATACTATTTTTATCATAAAAAAATTCTTTAACTTTAACAAAAAATTTTTTTATTAAATAATTATTTTTAATAACTTAAATAAAATACAAGGGTTCATTATTTGATCTGAAAAAACAGCAGGGTACAATTTGAATAAAAAAGACACACAATTTTATTTGGTTTTACTTGTATATTATTAAAATCAATGCTGAATAATTCCCATTGCAAAAGCACATGTAGGGTAAAGAAACTTGTTGAATCAACAAAATCCCCCTTAAAAACCCCCCCCCCCCAAAAAAAAATGCTTAACTATTATTATTAGTATAAAGTGTTAAGATATAGTATACAAGTATTATTAAATTTTTTATTTTAGTAATGAGCCTTAAAAAAGGAACACAATGCATAAGAGATATGAATTACATTCTTTTTAATACTTTTTTAGAAATCTTAAGAAATATAAAATAATGGATTAAAATAAAATTTTTAATGCATCACAAAAGTTAAAAAAAAACAACTGCTGATACTTAATCAGCAACAGAAAAGTCTTTTTAATACCAAAAAACAAAATTCAAATAATTTTTAGTAGTTTTTTTTAAAAAAAGAAAATGGCTACAGACATAATGCAATGAAAAGCATCTTTATAATTATTTCACAACCTGATTAAAATGTCCACATTTTAAAATGACAATGATATTCAAGTATAAGCAAATCACAAAAAAGGTTTTGATTAAAAAAAAAACCAACCAGTGGAGAAGCATCCTCAAATGGAGCCATGTCATTTTTCCTGGAAAGAAAATAAATATATTATAACACAAAAATGTTATAGCCAAATATAAAAAATCAAACTATATTTGTTGTTGTCGTGTCCTTCCTGAAGGGAAGGAATGAAAGTTGCCAAAGCCTGAGACAGGTTGGACTTCTTTATGATAGATGGTGACACCACCTATTTCCGTCTCCACAATTTAGGCATGGGACTGGAAAGGAGGGAAATACTCTCCAGCCCCCTGCACTCGTGGTTTCTGCTGCAACCACCCACAAGACTTTAGGACCAACTGAAGGGTATTTGGTGGCATTGGGCATTGAATTCAGGCCTTCCCGTCTGAGTCTGATGCTCTAACCCCTAGGCTACCCACAGCCCAAAACTATATTTTTATAAGTAAACTACATTTTAATAATAAAAATATAGTTGATTTTATTCATGTAAAGGTGAAATAAGCTATACCAAATATATCTTAAATTTACTAATAACAAAGTGCAACATGTAAATAATTGTTACAAATGTATACCTGTGATACAAACATAAGGGGAAAAAAATGTTGACAGAATACTGAAACTAAGGAAAGACTTAAAACATTCCAAATCATGTAACTCACATTTATTCATATTAACAACAAGAAACCTTTTAAGAGAAATAACAGATTGACTGATATAATTTATTCACATTATACTTCATGGTTTGAAAATCATGATACATGAAAAGATAAAGGAAGAAGTCAAATCAAGGTATAAAAAGGTACTTTTTAAGTTAAAATGTCTTTTTGGAATATACACAAGCTAATATTGCATGTTTCATATATTCACTGAGTCTTATCAGGTTATTCTACAGAGCTGCATAAAGTGCACCTTCAAGGTTTGCAGTTTATTGCAATGTGTTTAACATTTTGGAACCTTTTTTATAATGTTCATCAAAAAGAGCCATTGCTTCAGAAATGTTGAGCCCCCAGCGAGGCATTTAAAGTGTAATTATATTTAAAAAATCTGGTCAAGAATTTGAAAAGAATAATTATAAACATATTAATTCAATCAAACTATAATATTTAGGAAGTTATAAAAAGATCTAATATAAAAAAAAGCAAAGGAGAGGAACTTAAATGCAATTGCTCTGAAAATACAGCACAGTAAAATAAATCTGAAACAAAATTCATGTATCCCTTTTCCCAAATATCTCATTTAAACTCATAGCTAACATTATTTCTGTTGGATCATAGCCTGATGCTATTAAATACCCACTGTGTATAAAGACCAATGCTCGTTAAGAGATTATTAGCCCATTTTCGTCACCCTCCAGATGTTACCCTATGACAAGGTTGAAAACTAAACCACTTGTGTTACACCTGTGTTCCATCTGAGTTTAGCCAGAGTGTTTACAATGGGAATAGAGTGGGTATAATTTCAATACTCAAAAGAGTGCTAGTTGCTTAGTGCAACTAATATATATAAGTGTTAAAAAAATAATATTTCGTACAAGTTTTTTTTTTTTAGAAAAAATTATTTGAATATAACATGAAGCATTTAAAGCTTTTCGAACATTTAATTGAATAAAATAAGGAAACATAAGACTAAAAACACACACACTTTAAAATGCTGTTCTTTTTGGTTTTAAAGATTGATAACCAAGTGATGCTGCCATGTATTGTTCATATATTGATTTTTGAGCAAAGAGTTGCACATAATTTCCTAGATGCAATTTTTTCTTAAAAATTGTGGTTGCACCTTGCAACCTATGCCCCTAAAAGAGTACAGGCTATAACTATTCAGTTACAGTAGCCACAGTAGTAGTAACAAATATAATAATATGATTACTTTAGAATCATAAGTTCTGTACTTCCCTACAGAATTTAAGCCTTCTTGGAAAAAAAAA
>BMAV01025685.1:110895-120982 GCA_019973955.1 Trichonephila inaurata madagascariensis | reverse complement strand
CTTGTAAATTTTTTTTTCTCTGAAGTGTTGGAGAAAACAACTGTAATTATGCATTTGTTTACTTCGATGTATGATTTCGTGAGATGCGACAATTCCTTTGGTTATTTGTTTTAATGATTTATTGAAAAATGTTTGTAATTGTATAATATGTATTTATGTATGTATGTATATATATGTTGTTGTATTGTTCCGTATTAAGGTGCATCTGGTTCAGGGAAACGCGGCGTAGTCACGGCACTAACAATAATATTAACAGTGCTGCGCAGCTCATTGGGAGTTTGACGGAGCCAGATGCGGGATGGAAATGAAAGTTTATTGTAATTTACAAATGATATATAATGCATAAAAATTGTGAAACTTATTGGTATTATGTAAATATAGATTTGGCAAAGTAATTTAAAGAGTTTTTATTTCAGGGTGACAGACCCTGAAGGTATTGTTCCATAGCTAATATGTAGCCTCAACTCGGAGCAGTGGAGCCGTTCTCCCAGCTCACAAATGAATAATTGTCCTGACGCAGAGTTTGGGTCTGCGCACCCAGGAAAAATGCACGTAGAGTGTTTAAGTATTTTAGAATATTTAAGTAACGTTAAATATAGAGTTAAGTACATATGTAAAAAGGCAGAATATACCATGATTAAACAGCAAAAGTGTTAATGTTGGCCTAGTTAATAGAGTAAAATTTATTGTGTGTCTGTCACGAGTTTAAATTTAAATTTAAGTTGAATATTAAATTTAATTCTAAGATGAATAATGAAAATTACAGTTAAGTTAAATATTGGAAATTATATAGAAGTTAAAATGAGGATTCAAGGTTAAAATTTATATAAAACTTAGAAAGCGAGGAGATTCAGAAATAAAAATTTAGGCACGTAATTTATTAAGGGTGTTGAGAACCCTTAAATAAATCATGTTTTTCTTCTTGGAGGGGTTGTGACATCTCTCGCGTTCTTCTTCTAACATAACTCCTACGTTCTTTGACGGCCACGATTAATGGCAAATTTTTCCAACCCAAATCCAAGAAGTAAAAACGAAGCAACAATGCAAAAAAGATAACCTTTAAAATAATAGAAAGTTTAGTGAGCAAAAATGGCAATTTAGAGAAAGGTTAGTTCAAAAAAGGTAGTAGTGTAATTAGAAGGCCTACCAAGGAATCACGGAGATCCCGCCAGTTGTACAAGGAGCATACTACTGTAATCGAGCCTAACCGGAATATCTGAAGTTAATTGAACGTAGAGTATTCAACCAAGGTAGGAGGATTATATTCTGAAAGCTACTATAATATTGAATCGAGATTAGGCGGATATAAGATATTTTGATAAGTGATCTAATTGCGCGATCTGACTTAATTAAATCGGCGTACTTTGGTTTATTCTCACTTAATATAAGTTTGTTCGTTATCTAAGTAATTTAAGAGTTAGATTGTTAATAAAAGTCATATTAAGAATTATAGAATGTCTCATCCTTCCGAGATAATCCCACACCTCTAACTTACGCGGAAACTCCACGACATGGCTATCGACAGATGGCTATGTCACAATTTGCAGATGGATGCATATTTACTCATTTTGATTGATATTTTGAATAAAAAGTATTATTTTACTACCGTTCATGTGATTTTCTGATTAGTTCGGATGCGTGAGGGATGCATCTTTTTCATTTAAAACTTTTCGTTTTTCGAGAGGTAATGTTCCTTTAGGCTGTTAATCAGTTTTATCCCAAAGTCTTGGAGAGTTCAAGGCCATGATGAAAAAATATTTATCATTTAAGTGAGTTATTTCACACATTTATGTAAGTGTGTGTGTTACCGTTAAAGCGTGAAATTCGTTATTTTATAGAATAACTAGGTATTTCATGTAATAACTAGATAAGTCAGTTAAAGCATATAAAATTATTGAATTCTATATTTTAACTATATATTCTGTAGAAAAACGTTCACATGACCTTTAAAGTATGAAATACAGCTCTCGAAAGTTCTTTGAACCGATTCTAGCCGCTTTTAGTCAGTTTTGAAACACTTACACCTTCTTTGCAATGATATGCGTGTGTGTACTCTTCATTCGGTTGTTTTTAAACGTACAATTTAGATGGTGTATTTATGTTAACGTTTTACATTTCAGTTTATTAACAAATATTTTTACAAGATGTTTTCAAAATAGAAAAGTTAATTGTGCCAGTAGAAATGCAAAACATATTTTTTTTTCCATTCCTGTTTAACTAGCGTAAGCAATATGAACAATAATTAATTACATGACATGCTTTTCTTATTAATAATCAATTAATCATCTGCAATAGGGATGAACTGTATTTTTTCGAGAAGTTCTGCTATTTATGACGAATTAATTTTTTAAGTAACTTTGAATTTGTTTATTTTACAAATTAACGGTCCATCATTTGTTATTTCATAAAATTGCTAGTTATTTCATAGAAAATCTAGATAAAGTATGAAATTTTTCATCTATCATGTACTTCAACTGGCTTGCACTGGCTTCAACTGGCAATTATATGAAATAACTGAATTATACAATTTAACGTTAATATACATATTAAACATCACATATTTAAAGCTCTTTAAGCTTTAAGTGAAGTTCATCAGGTTCACATCAGTAGTTTTAAAATTAAAAAGATAAAGAAAGAAAAAAAAATAGAATGTTTGAGACTCATTTTTTATAATTAGGGGATTTTTGTGCTTTTAATTTTTATGTTCGTGATACCTCTTTACATTTTTAAATGCTTTCAAATGATATCAAAAATTAACTGAAAATGTCATATTGCTGGTTTAACAAGTTTTCGTAACTCTGGAGCAATGATAACTTTGCAATATTAGACAATTATTCGTAAGATATTGCTCAAAATCCGTTTAAAAATTATTATTGTTATACATATAAAAAAATAAACAATAGTTTTTTGGTTGTTCTTTTTGCAAATGTAAAGGCAAGTGCGGCAAATTTAAGTTTGTTTTGAACTCTTATAGCAACCTGACAGTAATATAGAAAAATGACATCTATTTTTTAACTGTGTAGTCTTTTAGACATTAGTTAATGGGCATTATTAGCTTTCTGAACATCTTTAAAATGAGTTTAAAAACGAAAAGATTATGTGGATAACAGGTGAGTTCACTCTCTCCATTTCAAAGCTAAAAGGAAGATTATCTTAGATAAATAGGACCTTTCAAAATGTAAAGGTTTCTGAAATCTTGTTTGACTCGTTTAGTAAAAGCTCAGAATCCAGTACTTTTGGAATTTGAGGCCTGATTTGGTTGCATTCACTTCAACACGAATTTTGCAGCTAAACTGTTTTCGAAAGAGGGATATGCGCATCATTACATGGAAGAAAAAGCATAAATTTTAAATTCTTGTTTATGCCAAAATAGTTACTTTAATTAAAGTTTAAATTTTTATCAATAAAAGATGTATAATTTTTAACCGATAAAAAAAAAACAGTAGAAATGTAGCAATTTTCCTTTATTATACTGTGCATTATTCAAAAATCAGAATAATTGTTGCAACGTATTAATAAAATTAACTTCAGAAATAAATCTCTAGCTTTTTCTAGATGCATCCCTTAAATATTTTTTTTTCATTCTCAAAAAATGTTTAAGAGAGTAGACATTTCGTTAACACAAAATACTTTCTTTGAAAAAAAATCCTTGTAAACCCGCTACTTGACAAAATAATTTTAAAATATGACGTATTTTTCCTTATTGATGATGGACCCAATGTTAGATAGTGTTCTATTTTTCCCTATATATATATATATATATATATATATATATATATAAAAAATAAATTTGTATAATATTTCAAAAACCAGAAATAATAGATAATGAACATAACAAGAAATAACGTAATAAGAATATAAAAGCAAAACATGAAGATCGAAAAAATACTAAAAAGGAACTATAAAAAAGCACCTAGCGAGTCAGAATGCAATTTCGGACTTAGGACCGAATAAGTGGGTTAGACTAGTTTTAAGGCGCCAACCTTCCCCCTTTGCAACTCGGTAGGAAAACCAAGTAAAATAAACAAAAATTTAAAGTATATAAAAAAAATTCAAAGTATATAAAAAATAAACCAAAATTCAAAGTATACAAAAACTCACAGAGAGTATGATAAAACCTCTGATTAATATTCTGAAACAAAGACCATTAAATTTTAATATAATTTCAGATCTAACTTGTTACCATCATTGTTAGCTACTCCAAAGAAACGAAATGACATTCTATCTTACACTCAACCTTAATTCAGTTTAAGTTCAAGATGTGTCTATCCCAGCTGAGAAAATATTGTCCTTTATCTAGTCTCGCCTGTCGATTGATTAGAGAGAAAGATGAAAATGCAGAAAATTCACTTCAGTTCTTGCATAACTTCAGAGAATAAACATGAGATGGGGAGAAGAAGAAAAATCTATAAAACAAAATAAAACATACGACATAAACAAAAACGACTAAATTTCTCATTTATTGAATAAACTAGCTAATAATTAGTAATATCATTGCATAGTATTTATAAAATGTAACTATATTTGATTTTATTTACTTCTGAGCTTAACTCAGTAGCACGACATCCCATCAGCGACAAGGCCTACTGTGCCCAACTCAGCATACGCGACCTTGGGCCCTGATGTGCATGAGCAGATGCTCCGGTCAGGTGGTCAGTTTGACGCTAAAACCTCCAGTGGTAAGTTCCCAAGCAAGCTTGGCACTCATTATATCGACCCATTGAAGGGATGAAAGGCTGAGTCAAGCCTGCCCAGCCCGGGGATTGAACCTCGGACCTGTTTTGTGGAAGCACGATGCACTAACTACTCAGCCATTGGGTTTTATTTGCTTCTGAATGAACACTAATTTTATTGGCGATTGACCTCATAATTCTCATACTTGCCTCATACTTGGATTACGAAACGACTTGTCAGTTGCTACAGATCTTTCCTAATATCTACACTTCATCACTGTAAAGTATATATATATATATATATATATATATATACTCTACAGTCATATATTCCATATAATGTGTATAACAGTCCCCATATATTCCATGTAATGAATTTTTAAAGGGCTAGTCTCAAATATACTCACTTCCAAAAGTTAAGCACGAAGATGTAAAATGCAAAAAAATCAACAAATATTGCTTTAATTGACACAAAATTAGGCAGTAAAGTAGCATATATATTTATACGTAAAACAAAATCAATAATTAGATACAAAAATGAAAAAAATATTAAATTTTTGTAAGTTATCAGATAATATCATACTGGAGACTTAAACAGAGTATAAAGTGAAAACATGTATAAAGTGAAAATAAACAGCATAAAATGAAAAAAAGGACATTAATAGGGTATGTGATCCCCCTTCATCTGTATGCAAAGTTTACATCTTTTGACCATGCTTTCAATTAGGTGGTCAACCACCGCAGAACTAAGCAATCACCATTCTTCTTGTAGAGCAGTTTCCAGCTCAATAAGAGTGGCTGGAGGTGGGAAACGTGAAGATACAGCACGGCCGAGAGCAACCCAAAAATTTTCAATGGTATTAAGGTCAGGCGAATATGCTGGTCACGCCATACGCGCAATCCCTTCACTCTCCATGTAGTCATCGACGATGTCAACTCTATTGGGACGTGCGTTATCGACCATTAAAACAAAAGTAGGGCCACCTGCTGCAGCGTAAAATCTCACAATGGGTTCTAGGACTTCATTTCGATACCGGGCAGCCTTCACAGAACCCCGTTTAAGGATGTGCAGGTCGATGCGGTATGCCCATGAAATCCCTGCCCACACCATAATGCTTCCGCCTCGGAATGCGTGGTTCGGTGATGTTTTGGGGCTTATTGCGTGTTCCTGGTTTACGCCATATCCTTATACGCTTGTCATCTGTCTCCAGAGCAAATCTTGACTCACCAGTAAACAGGACATTGCCCCAGTCAGACACAGTCCAATTGCCATGTTCCCGGCACCACTATAATCGTGCCCCTCTTGATTGGACGGATAGAGGAACACAAACTCGAGGTATCCGGGCATGCAGTCCATTCATATGCAATCTTCAACGTTCAGTAGCTGCAGATATAGCCTTATCAATGGACGCTGTGACCATAGATGCCACACGTGTGGAGGTCACTCTGCGATTCAGCTTGGCTACAATAGCAATATATCGATCTTTCACGGGGGCTGTTACCCTTGGGTGACCGCCTACGGGCCTTCGGACAACTCTCTGTGTGGTTTCGAATTGTTTCCATAAACGTGAAATTACAGAATGATAAACGCAGAAGAAAAGAGCAACATTTGTGATCTGCTGCTCTGCTTCAATGCGCCCCACAGCACGCCAGCGCTCAGAATCTTCCATTCGTTTTCTGGAAGTCATAGTAACACGTATGTCTTGAAAACAAATCGGGAAACACAACAATTGAAAGTTTTAAACACCTTCTCTCGGCACTTACAATCAACTTCTGTAACCCTATATAAAGCTGGCTTCTTATAAAACTGCCCTTTTTGCATTATGTTACCTAACACACACACACACACACATATATATATATATATATATATATATATATTTGCATACTTCCATCTATCTTTGCAGCGAATTGCATCCTCTACAATTCTGATTGTCTTCTGGAAATTAGCATTTTCCTCTCCGAACTTAACTTTTGGAAGTGAATGTATATGCTTCAGTTTAAACATCGCAGACTGTTCGCCTGTTTCTCGACCTTTTAAGAACTTAAGTACCTTAGATAAGATGTTTGAATTATGACTATTTTTTAATTACTACAGAACAAATTCAAATTTACGGATTAAAAAATCTTTTACAAATGTAATTTTTTCATGCAATTTATATAAATTACATACGAACAATAAATTGTATGTTTAACTAACTTTAAGAATCCAATGCGTCATTATTTTAGAATATATTGTTGTCCAGAAGTCGAGATAATATATATTTAGAATAAACACTTAAAACATAATTATTTACATTCATTAAACTAATATTATTTTCAAATAAAACAATTATTACGATTTAAATGTGATAAAGTTTTTAAGAAAGGAACGAATATACTATACATTGATTTTATTAGGTACTAGTTTAAGCAAATAAATATAATTACAAATTTGAATGTCTATTAGAATAAGGCCCACAAATATAAAATATTAGAATAAGGCACACAAATGTGAAATATTAGAATGAGGCACCCAAATATGGAATAAAGCTTTTACTAAACTGACAACCTTTACCCTATATGAAGTAACACAAATTCTATAATTAGATATTTCTAAAAATACTTCAGTATTTCTAAAGGTAAATGTATTTGACTTAGAGCAAATGTTCCAGTACACTTTTCTATTAAGTAATAATTCATTATGCTTCGAATATTCTAAAATATAAATGCTATTTATTTTCACAACGCTCTTAAAACTTACATATACAGGTACAGTATGCACACTTCTTTCAAATTGCTTATTAGCAGGTAACTATTATACGAGATTCATGGCAAGAGTTTGCAATATACTTGTTTAAAGTCTAAATGCATTCAGTTTAATTTAATTTTACTCCATAAAAGTTCCCCTAATTCTTGGAAGAAGAAAAGAAAATCATCAAGTTGAAACATAACACACTCGATCCCAAAATTTAAAATGAAATTAAAATGGATAACATTATATATTTGCAAAGTAAATATTGTTTATATAAAACTAAACAGCTTTAGGGGACGTGGGTAGCCTAGTGGTTAGAGCACCGGACTCCGGACCAGAAGGCCTGGGTTAGGTGCCCGTACCACCAAATACCCTCCGAGTACACACGGAGTAAGTGCTCATTAAATCGGTGGGTCCGAAAATCTTGGGGCTGAATCACGATTGCAGGGAACTGGAGAAAAATTTCCCTCCACTTCAGTTCCATGCCTAAATTGTAGAAGTGATAATAGATGGTGCCGCCATCTATCGTAATGTTCTATCGTCCCTTCGGGAATTTCAACGATCTAAATCGTACTATCACTTGTATGGTGTTCAAGGCTAAGGCCAACGACAGGCGTACATCTAGCTCATTGCCACGATAAATTTCGTGGACCTTGATCTGACTATGTCAGACAGATGGCAGGAGCAACAACAAACAGGGAAGATTATAATCTTAGAATGTGGTGAACAGAAATATTGTAATCGGAGCTAGAAAAGCTACTGTTATATCTCAAAAATGTTTCTTGTATTTTTATTGAGTTCTAAAGATAGAAACAAATCTTAGATAACCACAGTAGTAGCTTTTAGAACTTCGAAATAAATTTATAATTTTCGTAGCAAACTTGAAAAATAGTGATTTATTATTAAATTTCTCCTTTTCTATTCTTCCATCAGCTAATATTGGAATAATAATACATCCATCTACACTGCGGCCATCGTAAATGCAACACCCTGAAGAAAGCATGCAAATAACATGAAATTTACAACGTGCATTAGCGGAGGTGAGATATGCAAATGATTAGAATTTCAGCGCAGACACACATCACGCGCGCCCGTGGCGCCACCTCAAAGAGCTATTTAAGGCTTGGAGATTTCGACGGTTCCAAGTTCAGCAATTGTGTTTTTCTTTTGATTTTTTCAAAAAGCAATCAGTTATGTCTCGTAGAAAATAGCGATCAGCTTTTGATCAAGTATCCGAGTTCGACAGAGGAAGGATAGTGGCCTACCGAGATTGTGGATTATCTTTCAGGGAAATCGGTAATCGTGTTGGACGAAACCAAACAACTGTAATGAGGATATGTAACCGTTGGATGCAGGAGGGTACAACGGACTGACGTGGTCGATCGTATCCACGTCAGTGCGCCACTTTACGTGAGGATAGGCAAATTGTGCACATGGCAGTGACGGATCGTTCAGTCACATCACGAACCATAGAACAGCACATTGAGTCTGTAACGCATCATTCAGTGTCTGCGCGTATCATTCGACGCCATTTACAGCAGAGTGGTCTGTCCGCAAGACGTCCATTGCTTGGTCTACCCTTGAAGCAGAACCACAGACGTCTCCGCCACTAATAGTGCGATGAAAGAGGGATGTGGGTGGCAGAATGGAACGAAGTTGTCTTTATTGACAAGTCACGCATCTGTCTGTAACACCACGATGGTCGGATTCGAGTCTGGAGACACTGTGGAGAGAGGATGCTGAACAGCTGCGTTATGCACCGCCACACTGGTCCTGCACCGGGTGTTATGGTATGGGGCGGTATTGGATATCACTATCGCACTCCTCTAGTACGCATTGCTGGTACTGTAAAGTACATCTCCGAGGTGTTGGACCCAGTTGTCCTTCCTTACCTTCAGGGCTTGGCCACAGCCGCATTTCAACAGGATTATGTGTGAACACACGTGGCACGCATTGTAGAAAGATTTTTCGTCAATCAACAGATTGAATTGCTTCCCTGGCCGGCTCGCTCTCCGGATCTTTCACCGATAGAAAACATGTGATCCACGGTTGCTTAACAATTGACCCAGATTACACACCCAGCTGCCACACCAGATCAACTTTGGCAACGACAGAAAGCTGCTTGGTCTGATGTACCCCAAGAACACATCCAAAGTCTCTTTGAATCAATGCGCAGGCGTGTGGCAGCGGTGATCTCGAACAATGGCGGCTACTGTGGCTGCTGATTCTGGCAGGAACCACGCTTCACAGATGTCTATAAATTTAATGATTTGATTCTTAGTCAACACGTTATCTACAAAATAAATTTTGTTGTGCTATCTTTTGTCTTTCTTGGTGTTGCATTTACGGTGGCCACAACAGTGTAATTAAAAACCACAAATGCTATAAATAAATGATTGATACAAAACTTATACATTATAGTCAACTGAATTATTTATTTCGAATCTTGTGCCGTAATTCTTATTCATATTTTAAAGGTTTATTAAATGCTGCATGCTTTGATAATAGATAATCCTTCATAAGAAATTTTTCATTCTGATGAATTGTACTATACTTTTTCCAAGACTAGAAATACTGTGACGTCTCTCGCGTCCTTCTTCTAACATAACTCCTAAGTTCTTTGACGGCCACGATTAATGGCAAAACCTTTCCAACCCAATACCAAGAAGACAAACGGATC
>BMAV01025685.1:92335-110885 GCA_019973955.1 Trichonephila inaurata madagascariensis | reverse complement strand
AGGTAATATTTTGTATAGGAAGTTAGATTAATCAGTTAAAATATTATCATTAAGATAAGTGATCTAGTTGTGCGATCTGACTTGAATATAAGGTTTAATTGGGTGTTAACTCTCACTTTAAGAAAGTTGTTAATTAGAATTAAGTAATTTAAGTTATTCTTAATAAAAGTTGTGTTAAGAATCCAAAATGTCTCATCATTTAGATAATCCCACACCTCTAACTTACGCGGATCCTAATAGACATAGTCATCACAGGATGGCTATGTCTCAATACTATGATTAATCTACAAAATATTTAAATAATTTTTTTCGTATTGCATAACTTTATGCTTTGTACCTTTTCATGATTAGAGAAAATATTAGTAAAATTTTTTTTTTAATTTGGCTTTTGTCGTATTTAATTGTAGTCTGAACGTTATATGCAGAATATCAAAATGAAATGAATACCGAAAACAATCAAGAAAACGGGAACGTTTGGGGAGTGAGTTAATATTAACGTTGCACTGTTCTGCTACACGAGGGATTTGGCGACGGACCACGTAATTTTGAACTATGATCAAGTGACGTGGACGACACCTGAGCTTGCACCCCCCTCTCCTAACTACCACACCACACCAACACGGGAACGTTTGGACAAAAAATTAAAAATTGTCAAATCAATCGAATTTACAAATCGACGAAACATTCGCGTGCTGTATTCATATTACTTATTTAAGTTTACTTTGTCGAGTAATAATCTATTTCTGTTTTCTCACATATTTTATATTATTCGCTAAGTACAAATTTGTGTAATAGTAAAGTATATTAGAACAAACGAAAACGAAAGTCCTTGTTAAAACCACACATTTATCCAAAAAGCTGCACATTGTAATGTATTTTCCTCATGATTTACGTTTAAAAAACCTCAAATAAACAATTCCTTACCTCTACTTACTCATAGCAACCTTATGGTCTTGTAAGGATTAATGTAGGTAAGGCCTGCGGAAGTCCCAAAAATATTTGAACAAAATAAAGACTTTTATTTTACTTTTACATAATTATTAATTTTCTAAGCACACACAAAAACATATGCAATTGTGATCACCATCTGGAAGCTCAGAAATAAGACCTTTTCACTGTATCCAAATTGATTTTTTAACTAAATTCCTCCACAAGTATAATTTATCAATAAAAATTTTATTTTTATTTACATTGGAAGTTTGAAAATATTATTAAAATTATTCGTGCATATCAAAAGTAAGTTTTATCTATCATCACATGCAGTCAAAAATATGAGAAAAAGTCTGTTCTGGAGAATCAGAAAGTGAAAAACGAGATACTTTTTCTTGGCTTCTTGAGCCATTTTTTTCTCACTACTTAGCTAAAATATAAAAATTTTTTTTAAAAAAAAAAGCATGAGTTAATGTTCATTGTGCTTTTTCATAAATTAATTTTTTTTTCAAATACTGTGGTTTAGAAAAAAATAGACAAAACAAAAGAGGTTACATGTGCACACGCATTCCATAACGTATTTTCTTCCACTACATGTTTCTTTAATCTAAATCAGCGATACTCAACCTGCGGCCCACCGAGCCTTTTTAAGTGGCCCGGTCATGGCTTATTGCTCTGAGAGAGAAATTTAATTACTTAACCTTTTGAGACCCAACCCGCATGATTGTGCGGGTTAGATATTCTTATACGTTTTTGCTTCTGGAATAGTCGTATGTAAGAAAATCACGAATCTAACGATTGAGCCAGTTTGCAGAAAGTGTAAAGTGTTATTTTTTATGAACAAACGGTGGTCGTGGTCCATGTTTTACTTTCAGTTGTCAAATCTAGCTTTGTTTTCAAATACAAAGAAAACATGTCTTCTTTTTATCTGCCGTAAAAAGGTTATAATCAATATATTTCTAATTAATTAGATACAAATTTTTGTATTAATGTTTAAATAATTGTAAAATAGAAAAAAAAATATTAATTATACTCTATTAATGTGGCCTGTAGGACTCGGGATTTCATTTCCCGCACGATCATGCGGGTTGGGCGTTACTTGAGTCACTGCAGCTGCAAAGGTAAGTACTGACCATGAGAATTGTCTTTTCTGTTTCAATAATTTTGATGAAAGCCTACATAGAAATGAAATATATATAGGCTTATTCTTTACAAACAAGAGATAACATCCAAGAATTACATTCGAAAACACACATAGACAGTACGAAAATCACACAATGAAGGACATATGAGTAACCGAGATTAAAAATTATAAAATGGATGCTGCAGTGTTATAAACATTGCTTACTTAGGACTGCTAATATATAAAAAAATTTATATAAAAGAGGGGTTGAACATGTTTTTTAGCCAGCCAACCTTCCCCCTTTATATAAATAACACTGAGCAAATACCAATAGAAAATAATGAATAGGAATATCTAAATTCATTACAAGATAGAGGTAACTTACCTAAAAATTGCACTTACAAATTCAAAGCCCGTGCTAAATCTGAATGCAATAAATAAGTTATTGCCAGATTCTGGACCCTAATGCAGATTTAAATAATGTGAAGGGCTGAAATGTAGCACTTAACAAAAGTATAAAAAGAACGGAAATAAAAATTAATAAGAGTTGCAAATTATAGCATAACTTTTATAACACTAGAGTAAATATGAATAAAATAATAATAAGTAATTTTATCTTATATTAGATTATGGAGCCAACTATAACTATGAAATATTTAAGTTTATAGTAATAAACTATTATCAATCTCGGAATTTTTAATCCTAACTATTTTGAATATCTTTATTCATATAGCTATTAATAAAATTAATTGGGTATTTCTGATTTAAGCGATATTTAGTAAAATGTTTGTAGTTACTTATTATTTCTAATATTTTTGACACCAGAAATTTATTATGTTATGTATAATTAATAACAATATTTCTGAATATAGAAAAATGTAAATTGTTCTCCCAATGAGGAACTTTTATAATATTGAAATTAAATTTTTCTTCTTTTATCTTAAATATTAGAAACTATTACATTATCATTTAATTTGACGTATTTGAAGAAAATTTTCTTCATTGTTGTTACTATTTGTCTGTATTAAATTAAGATATTGTGGATAAAAATCAATGTTAGGTATAAAATTGGCTTATTTGCCAAAAATGATTATGTCATCTATATAACGATAAGTATATAATATTTAGAATTATTAATGTAACTACTTTCAAAATAATTTAGTGGTCGCGTTAGCCGAGTGGTATAGGTATCGTATCGTGGCTTGCCTTGTCACGAGTTCGAGCCCAGTACCACTAAAGAAGCGCCGTGTAGGGCAGCGATGCACGTTAAATCTGTCGAGAGCCGAAACATCCTCCAGTTGGTGTGGTGTGGCAGTTAGGAGAGGGGGTGCCAGCTCAGGTGTCGTCCACGTCACTTGACCATGGTTCAAAATTACGTGTTCCGTCACCAAAAGCCTTCGTGTAGCTGAACAGTGCGACGTTAATATTCAATCAATCAAAATAATGTAAGTATAAATTGGCAAGACAGTTGCTCGCAGGGCCACCTTGTGGCAAACTTTTAATCTGCAGATAATACTTGCCTTTATGATATATATAGTTCTCTTTAAGTACAAACCTAAGTAATGAACCAAATCTATCATAATTAACATTATTAAATAAATTATCTTCATGTAAATATACAAGTATATTAATCAAATCATCAATATTAGAGTTAAAGAATCTTCAAAATCTAAACTATAGACTGAATAAATTTTTGTATCTTTCATTTGTTCAAGAAGTGATTTACTATTTTTAAGAATGGCTGTGGATTTAAGATTATTTATTGTATCATGTAATATTTCATGGAGAATTTTGCCTGTTTTGCTGATATATGAATTAAAACCATTTGTAACTGTCCTATATTTAACTGGGTCTTTATGAAATTTGGGAGTAAGAAACATATGTGGAAATTTAAAATTATTATTAATTTGAATTCTTAACTGTTTATGAAAAGCCAAGATACGTTTATTTTTTTCTCCATCAGAAACAGAAGACTTAATAAAAACTGTATTGTTATCGAAATAATTGTTGATCATTAAATTATAATAGTATTTACATATGAAGGCAAAATTTCCCGGCACTTTATCATCATAAACTATAATAAATTTATTTTGCAAATTTTTAACCTGATTTTTAATGTTATTAAAAAAAGATTTTATTATCTGTACCATAGTTATATTTATTAAGCTGCTGTGTAATATTACCTTTGAATTCTGTGAATGCCTCTATAGTTATACTATATTTAATAGCTATTTTGTATATAAATCGCTCATTATCATTATATAACTGATTTTTTATAATTTTATTATTATTCGAAATCATTAATCTAAAACCAGTACCTTTATTCATTATGTTTCTAAGATTATTGTCTTTTACAATATTGTTATATATATATATAGTTATATAATTAATACCAAATATTTTTTTTCTTCGGGGTTGTCATGGATGAGTCCCGTTTTTTCTTTCTCTCTCTCTTTTGCAATTAATTTTCTTTTTCACACATTTGTTAAGGAGTATGGCATTTTTATCCTCTCCACAGAGATCTGCATCCATATCTTCCCCTACCCCACAAAAAAAAATCTTGGTTTTCTGGTGGTAGTTAGTATGGTGTGGTTTAAATATATATACATTTTTTAAATAATAACATTTTCTGATATATTTTACTATTTTTCATGGAATACTGTGTTAACTTTTAACCAAAATTTTTGAGGTGTCTAAAAGGAAAAAAATTTTCACAAAAGAAATTTTTCAATTGATGAATAAATCAGATTGAGCTTAGACCAGACTTAGTGATCTCTCTTATGATGACAATGCTACGAACAAAACGTATAAATCGCTTATGTTGGAAAGAGATTCAAGTTCAGATGAGATCTATGAAGAAACATATGGGAATATTTGAAATGGAAAGACAATTTTGGATCATTCTTTACCATAAAAGTCTCTTGAACACATTCATTACATTGATTTAGCTGTTGCAAATTCTTGGTTTTTGAGCAAACAAGATGCAATATAAAATAAAATTCCTCTAAAAATCAAAATAGATCGCTTAAAATTTAAGTTAGAGATAGTTGACGCGTTAACAGCCTCTTCAACTACTAACAAAAGTATTTTAACTGATGATGAAGATAACAGTGCTGTAATTCCACTGTCAAAAAGATCGAAGCGTTATAATCTACCTGCTATACATGTCATGACCTTAATCCTGACCATTCCAGGATAAAAGTCTTGACATGTACAGTCATTTTTTGATGTGTTGATGACATTTTAAGGCCTCGTAAGTGCAGATTTGAAAACTACGAAAGCATTTAGAAAACATGTTGTGAAAAAAGCAATGGTTATTCATACTAGTCTAAAACAAAACAAAAGATTTTTACAGTAAATAAATAATGTATTAATAAAAGTGTTCCAATAATTTCCTAATTTGTAACAGTTTTAGTTGAATTAAGATTGTTTCTTCTTTTAACAGAGCTAAAAACGTATAACTCCTAAAATTTCATAGGTGACCTGTTTCACACATAACGGCCAACCCACACGATCGTGCGGGTATCGTCTACGTTCCAGGGGGGGGGGGGCGGGAATTTTTTTATTATTTTTTCCAATGCCATTAGAGTCCATATAGTATTAATAACCAGAAGGATTTAATAGTTGAAGATAAAAAATTAATTCGGGTCTAAAAGGGTTATGAACATTGTTTTAAGAATTTGGTGGGAAATTCTTGTAAAGAAATCAAATGTATCAATTTTGTTTTTTGCTGTCGGTATCGTACGGATACGAATTGATATTCTTTTTTTTGGGGGGACCTTTTCGGTTAGTGATAACAGACAACAGTAGAATAGCGACAATTTTATGGGGAGAACTAATTTTTAACTATCTTTCATATCTTGCAAGCGAAAAATATTTCAAGGAAATATATCGTTTTAAGACGATTGGGAGGTTGACTGTTCTGTAGTGAAAAACAAACATGGTTCAGTAATTGTTTGATTTGTCACGAAAGTGCTGTAATTAAAAAAATACAAATAAACAGGAATCATTCAATGACACTTTTCTTCGAAGATCTCTTTCAAGAGGTGATAAATAGGCTTTCTTGAATAATCTTTGAAACAGCAACAAATTGTTTTGTCAGTGGAAATATCACAGCTTAACAAAGCCATCCCATGAAGATTGTTATATTATTGGTAATCATATGAAACCGTTTACTGATGTAGAAGTTGTGAAGGGGTGTTTCATAAATGCTTCTAATTTAGTGTTAGTGCCAAAATAAAAAAAATATTAAAAAAAATAATAATTAAAAAAAACAAACAAAAAAAATTAAAAAAAAACAGGAGGCATAATATTTTGATCAATTTTACACGTTTTAAATTCCCGATGTTATCTTGGTCTTAAAGCATTTCTTCCCCCCCCCTCCTCATGTGGCTGCCCGAGTGAAATAGCGGACATATGTATGCGGCCCAGCAGAAAAAAAATGTTGAGTACCCCTGTATAACTTAGATCCAATAAAAAATACAAGGTTGAAAAGGAAAGTGGTTTGAGTTCCAAAGTAAAAGATTTTATTAACTGCAACGCCAAATGGGGAACCTTGAACTTTCATAAAGCAGCAAAAGTTCTGAACTTTCATGAGTTAAATCATTTTTTTCTTGAAATAATTTCTTAGAGCAAACTGCTTACAGCATTTCAAGTAGTGTATTGTGTTATAACATCGTTTTTATCAAAAATACTCCTGTCAAATTTTCTTTTAATTATTTCATGCTCCAAAGAGGAAAAATAAAAATTTTCTTCTGAAGCAATGAGATTAATATGTAATAATAAATCACGATAAGGATAAATTAGTTTTCCTGTATTCCTCTTTGAAATGCATACTATAGATAAGTATTATCTATGATCTTTGTTGAACTACAAATTAGTTTGAACAGCACAAACTCATTACACTAATACATTTCACAATAAGAAGCTTTAGAATTGATAAAAAAATTTATGACAGATGGCAATGAAAGTGATACTGAAAATGTGAATTCTTGCTTAAAAATTGTTTAAAATTTCGTCAAATTTAAAATTTTTTAAAAAAAATTTCATCAATCTTCATATTAAAATTTAAAAACTAACAGAAAATTGTACCTTTTTTAATGAGTATAAATATATTTAATTTTTAAATAGACATATTTTCTGTCCTTTACTTCTTTTTGGAATAAACTTTGCTTAAAATTTGATTATTTTAAGCCTCACTTCATTTGACTATTTGTAGAGTCACAGGCTTAAAATTCAGTTCCGCTTTGATAGAAAAAAGTATAATAAAATAAACATTTTCTGTAAAAATTGTTTATTATTTTTCATTGTAATTCTAAACGTGCAGGCCAAAACCTTTATTCCTCGAGCTAACTATAAAATTTTGAAGTTAAGAATCACTCACATTCTTTTTTTAATTGGCTTACAAATGGCTATTTAAAAAATTATCTATTAATATTAGGTCATGTTAATTTTTTTTCTCATAGGTTTTTAGTACATCAAATAACTCAATGATAGGTTTCTCAATATAACTATTCAGCTTGAGTGAGAACCAAGAATCAATGTTGTAGAAAGCAGTGGAAATCCAATGTAGTAGTGCAATGTAAATGACGAACGTTACATATAGAAAAGGATAAAGCTTTGAATGAACAAAATACATAGTTCAAAGAAATCGGAAGTGTAGCAAAAAGACATCTTCAGGTTAACTAATTATTTTCAAAGGAAATATCTCTACAATATACAAGAATCTTATATTTTAAGTCCAAGAATGTCCATCAAAGTTTATGAATGGAACATCGCAAAGGTTTTTTGTTTTAGCTTGGTTGTAACCAGAAACGAATATTCAAGATTCTTTTCGGGTTCAAGATATAGACTGGAACTGACTCTTCATTTTGACATTTGTTAAATTCATATCAAAATGATAGACAATTCTAGATCTGATATTTAATTACAATCTGGAACTGAGTGTCTGTTCTAGAACTGACTGGTGTATATAAAGACTATATAAAAAGTATCTCACTTTTGGCTAAATAAAATATATCACGTGACGGGATTGAGCCCTAATATCCTTAAAGATGTTTCGTGCGACTCCACATACTTAACACATTGATCCTTCTACTGCCAAAAATACTTCCGGAGAGCTGCTTTTGGAAAGGGGTTTAGATCTGTCCTCTCATTTTGCAATATGTTTCCTCACTCTCAAAGCGGTATTCTTTCAATGAAATCTTACATTTCGGAAACCGTCAGAAGCTGCAACGTTTCTAGTCTGGGAGCAGAGGAGACAGGATTCACCTAGATGGCGGAATTCTCCCAATTCTGCTGGCAGCAGCTTGGACATAAATTTTATAGCCACTTTGTGTAACTTCAACTTTTCACACAAATTTGCATGAGCAGGAGGATCTTACGATATGTATGTGCAAGAGGATCTTATCTTATGCATGGAGAAGAGAATCTGAATCTTATCTGCTCGGAGACTCTTTCTATGGTCTAACGACGAGTTTTTGTAGCATACTTTTTATTATCTCAATAACAACTACATTCCGGGTAATTCAAGTCCTCCCAAATTACTAATATCTTTCCATTGTCACGGTGTTGCTTCTGAATAGGTTAATTCTTTTACTTGCGTTACTACATTGTATCCTGCCCAAACATTGGATGAATCTTACGAATCGTTTTACTTGGGAAATCACCCAACTTTCACCGTTATATGATTCAGTATCTTCGTTCAACTCTTTTATACTCATCCTTGAGAGAAATAAAAAAATTCGAAGATTATTTATAAAAAGCAACTCTAAGGCCAGTTGGAAGCGACTTCCGCCTTCGAAAGAGGAGAAACTGAGAGCGGAAATTCATTAACCACTTAAGGACGGGACGATTTTCTATGAGACGCTCGCTAGGGATGGTGTGAATACGGAAGGACTTGCGCTTCAGGACAGGACGTTTTGTCTCTAAGACTAACTTAAGAAAAAAAAGCATAAGTATGTCAGTCCTAACGTCGTAATTTTTGGTACCCCTTTAGATTATTATATAAGTTGTCAGTTACATTAAAACTAGAATGCAATAACGTTTTTCCTTTATGTTACATGAAATTAAATTAAAAAATATGATTTACCTTGGGAAATAAATTTCTTAAGCACTATTCAATTTTTTCCAAAAGTTTCATTGACAAAACACATTAATACACTTTCAAATTAATGAAAAAAATTATGACAAAGATTATTTACGAAAAGAAATAGCAAAATTAAAATAAAGATTAAGTGTGGAAAATCTCGAAGCATGGAGAAACGTTAAGTCCTACATCGTATGATTTGCAAGTATAAAATTTTTGTTGCGTTTTTTTTTTTATTTACACACGGTTTGTGACTATACACTTTGGCTTTTTTCACCCTCTTTATTCATATTAAGGTTAGGAAAATGCCTTCAAAACAATCAAATAATAACCTGAAGTCAAGGGTTTTGAAACAAGAACGCGAAATGTATCCGAAATGAACAAAAACTGTAACAGAACTGACGCTAAAACTCTAAAACACTCCACACTGTTAAGAAAAAGAAAATAAAAAAACATTGGGAGAGTTATTAGAAACGCGAATGTTTTATATGAAGTGGAAATTTCACGAGCTATATTTGTTTACATTTTGATATTATCCCCTTCCCCGCCACAGTTGTTGAGCAAAATACCAAATCCAGGAAGAATATAAACGAACTGAAGGTCAGGTTACTCTAGCTATGTTCAGTTTCAATATAATCTACATAGGGTGCCATCTAGTGGTAATTAAAAAACGTTCCAGCTGAAAAGTCATATATGCATCGCCCAACCTACCAGAGCGTTTTTCTAAAATGCATATTTGCACTGCCCGCCCATGAGGTGCGTCCGTGATGAATGCATATTGCAATGCCCGTCGCGAAGGGGTTAAGCTGTCTCCCTCCACTGTGCAAAGTGACGCCACTATAATATCAGTGATGTGGGCGGGAAAATTCAAGAGACGAGATACTTTTTACACAACATCTATTTTTTCAAAGCTTACTGAAAGCAATATTATATTTTGAGCCTTTCTGAATATTTCGAGGAAGTATATATGCAGATGTATTTAACATCTTGTGCAGTAAAATTTTGCTACCACAGTAAACTTTTCCGGTGTCCCTTTATTTAATTAATACTGGATATGACTGAGAAAAGCATCTAATTATCACAAGAAGTGAGATACAATAAATGTAACTCTTCTGTATCATTAAAAAATAGTTACAATGTAAATAGAAAGTCATCTATGAATAAAACAATAAACATTTTTTCTTTCTTTAAATTTACGTATAGCGATATAACTTAAATTACGCTCAACCTAAAATAAACGAAAAATTAATTTGGTTCTTCAAATTTATTTCAAACAAAAAGATAAATTTTATTCACGCAAAATAAGAGGAAATTCTAAACACATGCAATTGGGCACAGAAACAATACACGTGTGGCACCATCACTATCGCTTATTACTTGTAAGTAGCGCCACCACATTGTAAATAGACACCGCTATTTTTTTATCTTTGTTTTCATATTTGTTGCTCGTGCTCTGTAAGTTTTATAATTACCACTATTTTAATTTTACTGTTTGGCATTTATGTTTGTGTTGATTCAATAAATTTTACCATCCTTGTCCGACTTGGCTGCGTTCTTCGGCCGGCTATGTGGATTAGCTTTCCCCCTAATAATGGTGACCCGGACGTGAATAGCTTCCCCACATAATGGTGACCCTGGACTATCCTTACCTTGCTGATTCTGGACTGCTGCCGGAAGTCGCTACCTGTCTTTGCTGTTGGATTTGCTGTCGCTGTCTGCCTGCCTTTGATACTGCTGTTTCTAACTCTGGATTTGCTATCAGAGAATCTCCGCCAGACTTCCTCCTAGATGCCGTTGTTTTTGGATCTCTCTACTTGCCTGTGGTGCTGACGTCACCATTCGTTGATGCTGCACTTCAGGCCACTGGATCCTCTCATCCACCTCTTTAGGCCACTGGATCCTTGCATCCTCCTCCTCTTCGGCCTCTTCTTTACCCCACTCGCGCAAACACAGAACAAATAATTGTGTAATTGATGGAAAAAGAATTCATATTTATTTAAGATATATCAAGCTAATTTCTTTAATTGGCTTGCAAAATAAGAGAAACGGAGAAACAGTAATGATTCACAGTCAAATAGATCCAGGTTCTGCATGCGAATTTATTTCTTTCTTCTTTGTTTTATCAAGTTTTGTTTCATATTGATTGTTAGGGCTTATTATATATATATATATATATATATATATATATATAACAAGAGAAAAGACTGCCAAATATCTATAAAAGAAGTCCCGTTTTTACTTGAACTTTTAATCGAATACTTCAGTACTATGATGTCTCCTATATTCGATATTCTGCTATTTATTTATGATGTCAGTATATTTAGCACAAGAAACTAAATTCAATGGAAGGCACAGAGAAACGAAAAATTAGAGTATTATAACATTAAAAGGAGTATATAGTATATATTTCAGGTATCCAAATACTTGTGACAACTTTTTTTTAAAAAAAAATGGACATATGGAAATTTTCTTGTTGTATTTAGATTTATTTAGTACATTTTATGAAAAATATGCTAAAACTAGAAAAGAGAAAAAGAAACTTTATTACTACAATGGGAAAAATTAGTACAAATTTACAAAAAATTACATATACGGGGGCCCATTTTGTACAAAACGTTTATTAACAAATTTTCAATTTTTCACTTCATTTTTAAAATGACCTTCAGGATAAGAGATATTTTAATTTTCTTAAAAATTAGATCACTTTATCTTAGTTAATATATGAAATTGCTTAAAAAACATTGATTATATTTACATAGGGGAGTGTAGATTTTGTAATAAAACAGAGAACGATAAATTGGAAGGTCAAAACACTATTATACAGAACATACACAAAAAAATTTCAGTTTATTTTTTTCAAAACGGTTTGAGAAATTGCTGTCCCGTTTGAGCACGTTCAAAAACACACAGCTTTGAGTAAAACCCATTTTAAAGTATGACATCTTGTTTAAAGTAGTGGCATTTGCTTTTATTAAAACACTTGTAATTTTTGCTCTAGGTAAGGGAACAGGGTACGATTTACACAAAAATTTTTAATTTAAGGATTTTCAAAATTTATTTTGTTGCCTTATATGGGTATATACCATTTAAAACAGATTTTGAGCTCAAAATTTCATAAAAAGATAGCCCAATTTTTAAAGGAAAAAACTTAAAATTTGTGAACTGAGTTTAAAACGCTACTCCTCCTACAAAAATTTACATACACACATGAAATTTATTTACGAGCACGTCAAACAATGTACAACAAAAGTTGGTATGGTTTTTGCGATAACATGATTGGTATTCGTACAATACTTCTTTTTATGAATGCTTATTGAAAATTCCTTAAAAAATGCATAAATTCTGAGTTCAATTATTTTTTAAAAAATAAGTATTGCTTTGATTCAAAAATACATACCAATTTTTGTTACATGTATTATTAGCAATAGGTAAAAAAAAATTCAAAGCATTAGGCACAATAGAAAAAAAGCCTTACCATTTTAAATGAAGAGAAACTAGTTATTTTATCTTTCTGAGATAAGAGTAAGCTTCACGTTTTGATTTATCATAGGAATGTGAATAAAAATGAACGTAAAATCTATCATAATTATGCCTTTTTTTAAATTTAGAGTTTTCAAATTTGGGGAGATTATAGAAAAATATATATAAAGAATAATTTACGCTAAAAAATTATATTTGATTTTTTGACCGATTTTTGTCATTTAAATCGTACCATGTTCCTTTAATGCAAAATAATAAAGTTGTTATTTTTATAAAGCTGATAAGATGGCCTATAAAATAAAATCATTAAAAAAAATTGTCAATTTTTGGTAAATTCATAATTTTAGGGTAGTCGGATACCTTAAAAGGATTTTTATTTAATAATCACTTAAAATGTTACAAAATATAAGATATCTAACACTTCAAATCTTATTTCATTTTTGGTCACAACACTTTTAAAAGATCATTAATATCAGCCAAATCTATCCAATTCTTTTACATTCCTTTCTTTTCTTCATTCCCTACTATTAGTTCACTCTCTGCCTAAGTATATTTGTTTACATATACATATCTATATCTTGTTCAAATTTTCAATTGTTTAATAAAATACTTTCTATGCAGCCATTCAGACGCAAATGCATTTCTGAAACTTGTAGAGGATGACACTTGATGTTAATTCAGTTTTTTTTAAATATTAATTCATTAATTAAATTTTATTTTTTAACTCTAAATTTATTCTGTGTTACTTCTAGTAAGTTACAACTATCTGCAACAGATAACGCCAGTACGTTTTTCTAACGAAGTAGGAATTGATTTAAATTTTTTATAAATAACTTTTTTAAGAGTAGTCGGGGTATCCCCCTATACCGACAATGTTAAATTGAGCCTTTTTATATCTCTCTTTCTCAGAAACTGTTAAATATAATATATTTTTTATTTATACTTTGGTTAAAATGTTTCAAATGCATTGTGTGTTTACTTTTTTCAAAAAAAATCCATCGTAAAAGTATCACTTTGAAATTTTTGAAAATTGTTATTTTTTTTTTACGATAACTGCTTTTCAGCAAAATATTTTGGGAAAATCATCAAAAAAAGTTACTTTATTATTAATAGTTACATATTATTTATGAGCAATAAAAATTGCATGCACGTTCATTCTTTAGATTCTGTGAAAAAGGTACACGCGGTTTGAAAACAATCATTTTGAGAAAATTGCATTTTTAATGTAAAAAGGCACTTTATCACAAAAATAATAAATTACAAAATGTATTTGACCTATTTTATTAAACATTAGTATCTTTTTAATATTTTAGCATAAAATAGGAAACAAAAAAGTCTTAAAATGTTCAGAAAATGCATTTATAGTATTTTTCAGTTTTTGTTCAACGAGATTTTTTTTTCAGCATTTTGCATCAATTTTCTCAAATCTGTATCAATCTATGAAGAATTTTTAGCTTTGATGCATTATAAATATGAAATCTGATCATGAAACATCATAAATATAATGTAAACATGTATCAATATGTAAAAGTCATGATTTGGGAATACGTGATCTTACAACATTGCGAAAAGTTTCATTATGGATTTGTATATGTTCCCATGCAAACACAATTTCTTTAAGTTTCAAAATTCAAAATTTTTTCTAAACTTTACAAAATATTTCTAAAAAAGTCAAAAAAAAACTTCTTTTATGTTTTTAAACATGAAATTTGTGTATTTTTATGCATGTAACAAGCTTCTCGCAACGACAAAAAGCATTACACATCTAAGTTATAATTAGTTACCTATTATTGAATATCCTTTGAATATTAAAGCTTAAAAACTTGTCTGAACAATAAATAAACATTAATATTTGCAGTTAAGTGAAATATTTAAAACATGTTGTTTGTTTTTTTAAAAGCATGTAACATAAAAACATCACTATGAATTTTTAAAAAAAATTGACATTTTTTGTCACGATATATGGACTCCAGTCAAATATTTTGGGAAAATCTCCAAAAAACTCACATAAATGTATATAGTTATATATCAGTAACATGAGGAAATAAATTTCATGTACATTCATACATTATATTTTGAGAAAAAGATGCATACAGTTTTAAAACATCATTTTTGAGAAAATTGAATATTCACTATAAAATGCCACTTTATCACAAAAATAATGAATTACAACATGTATTTGTCCCATTTTATTAAACATTAGCATCTTTACAATTTATTTTTAACAAAATAGTAAACAAAATTCTTAAATTGCCTAGAACAGCATTTTTCAGTATTTTTAACGAGAAAACGTCAAAATTTTCTCAAATTCTGTATCCATTTTTGAAGAATTTGTAGCTTTCATGCATTACAGATATAAAATTTGAACAGAAAGTATCATAAATATAATGTGAAAATGTATCAATATGGTTTTGGTATGAATTTGAGATGGTATTTAAAAATATTTGATTATATGACGTTTCGTAAGTTTTTGTTAGGTTTTCGTAACATCATCATTAGGTCTTGTTGTTGCAGACAGTTTCTAAGTTTTAAACTTCAAAAGTTACTCTAAATTGGACTAATGATTTCTAAAACAGACAAAATAAAATTGTTTTTATGTTTTTAAACACGAAATTTATGTATTTTTATATATGTAACAGGCTTCTCGCAAAGACAACAAACATTACATTTAATATATCATCTCATACCTTTTTCTCAGAAACTATTAAACATAAAGACTCAAATTTTTATTTATATTAATTAAGCATTATATTTATTCTGAAGTGAAATTTTTTTAAATATATTAATTAGTTTTTTCAAGGACAAACTTTTAGTTCACCAAACAATTTTTATTATGAATTTATAAAAAATTCTTTTTTTTTTGTTTTTTGTTATGATAAATGTTTTACATTTAAATGTTTTAAGAATATTTCAAAAATGTCACTTCAATACACAATTGCCTTTAAGAAACATCCATACAGTAAATTTACACAATTTTAAAAATATAAATTTTAGAAAACAGAAATTTTTATAAAAAAAATTTTACTTTTGTACTATTTTTAATCCAATTTTTTTTTTTTATGCAGAATTCTTAAATTAGCACATAATTTTTTTGAAATATTTTTTAAATATTTTTAACTTCTTACTAAGCCTTAGTGAGTTTAAATAATCATTAATATAATAACTAATTAAAACTAAATTTAAATTGAAGAACAGACTTAAATTTAGGTAAAATCGCTAAATATTGAATATAACATTCAAATTAAAACCACGCTTCCAAATTTGACTCCAAAATTTTTTGCAAATCTAACACAATTAAATTTGCAGTTACTATATAGGTATATAATACGTATGAATAAAAATAAATTGAGGCTTTGCAACTTTGCCCAAAATTTAAAAAGACAATGTTTACGTTTCTATCTGTCAAAATGGGCGTGGTTCATAAGCTGATTATTTTTTAAAAATCATTTTATAGTACTTCTTATTCATATAATGGCTTGTATGTTATATCACTGGAAAGGTCCCGATTTGGAGATTTTAGAAATATCAAAAAATCAAAATCGATTTTCAAAAGGTTATTACCCTACTAACTGGCCTTAAAATTACATTCTGACGAATTTTGTAAATTAAAACAAAACTTTCAGTTAGAAAAAATGCAAATGGGAGAATTTAAATGTACACTTGGTACATTTTCCATGATTAATTCTATAAGAGTTAATAAAGTTAATTTCACAAAAACAATTGATATTCGGAAAATAAACCCTAAAAAAAGACATTTAGTTAATCAAAAATTGCTGCTTTTTAAATTCAATATTATTTTAGGTATGCGATTGCTAACCATAAAAGTACAAGTTCAATAAATTTTAAATTGATTCATACCACAAAATAAGAGTCTATATTATTATAACTCTAAACACATATACGAATTCAATTGTCCGCACCTATGAAATCACTTATTTCCTGTGCCTTATTTATATACAAAAATCACAAATAAAATTCATTGATTCAAATTTTTTCATATGAAAACTGTAATTATATACGTAAAAGTAAATTAACCACAGTAGAACATCAATTTCTTATAAAGAGTCAAATCAAATTTAAATTTTAAAAAAATATATCTAAATCACAAAAACCAGCTTATACAAACGCGTTAAGTACTTATTTTCCTTCGATTATGTTTGCTAAAACCCAAAATAAACATAATTAAAAGTCTTTTAATTTAAAGTAAGAAAAATAAGTGAAAGAGGATTAATTATGCACTTTTTATCTTTATCTGAGATTTGGGTTTTAACCGTGCATCTATTACGTATTATGTCCAGTTCTCTTTTCTTGATATTTTTAATTTGATTGATTGATTTCAACTTAAAGATAAAGAAATACAATAACAATTTACTTCTTTTTTTTATATTGATGTTTACGTTGGAAGCTGTATTATTACGAAACTTTACTCTTGCAGACAGATTTCGAATCCCCGTCAAGTAACTTATTGGTACTGTATGGATGAGATACTTTCGATCATTGAAGATTAGAGTGACAGTGAAATGTTTTTAAATTAAAATATTTGAATATAAAAATTTAAAACTATAGTTCATAAATAAAAACGATCGCTTCCAAGTTATTAAGAACGCAAGCGTTAATATTATTTGGATGAAATTTTTGTATTATAGAAGTGAGAGGTGCAAGTCCTAGCCAATCCGGTTGCAGCAAAGTAGCTGGAAGGAAACACTTACTATGCATGGTCTTGTGTGACAGGCTGACAAGAAGGGTCAACTTATAGTAGGATTGAGGTTCGATCAACTTTTAAGTAAATAGCACTTCAAGCAAGTCGACTCTTGCATATTAATGTATTGAACATTAGAATTAAAATAAAATAATTTTAAATCAGTAAAAATTTAGAAGATCAATTAAGATAGATCTAGATCTATGGAAAGTTAGGAGAGTATATTTGCCGGTATTCCTGATCGATTTATTTAATGAATTATCTTTTTTTATTGAAGAATTTTGGAGTATTTCTCCTATTCGCTAGTCAAGTTGTGTTGGTAATTTACTTGCTGTTCTCAGATCAGAATTTCTCAAGGACCAGTTAGATTTAAGGGAACAGAGACGTTCTAACCCTTCAAAAAATCGATTTTTCAATTTTCATCTTAAAAAAAAGTAGATTTAATGCTGATTTCAAAAATGTATAACATGTATAGGTTTAAAGCTTAATATTCGAGTAATTGCGGTTTTAAAATGTCAACAACAGCTGTCACGCCTGTTGTTTACGTTATCGCACGTCAACTGCCACGCCCATTTTACAGCTGATCGAAGCATATTTTTATGTAGATTGGTGTTTTATATCATTTAATCTGCTTTATTTATTTTATTCTTGTGGTTTGAGAAGGACTGTAACTACTCAACTCAATCTTGTTTATACCCAAGCTGTGTTTGCGAATTTTAAACATTTTGCTTTCTCGTGCTTGAGTTACAAACACGTGAGTTACGAATTTCGTATTTTGACTGCTAATTTACTTTTTTTTTGCTTACATTCAATTTGTTTGCAATTTGCGAGAATTTTAAATGCCTCGAACAAAAAAGTTTGGACAAGTCAAACGTCGTTTAATTCGTAAAAACACTTCAGTAAATGCTTAGAGTGAACGAGTTGATGTCAGTGCATCTAAATAGAAAATTGAGAAGAGTGAAGTATCTTTTAAGGACTATGAAGATAATTTTTCAGTTGAAACTCAAAGCAGGTATGTTATTATTGACTTAAATATGCACAATGATATTTTCAACAATATTGCAAAATGCAGATATTGTGATAGATCTTTCTGCTTTGATGTTGCTGAAAATAAAAGTAGTCGCAAAGGCCTTGCTACCAGTGTGTCAGCAACTTGCAAGTATTGTGGTTCTGGTCATTCTTCAATGACTTCAAATACCGTGTCAGATGGATATGAAGTAAATTTGAGGTT
>BMAV01025685.1:77936-91935 GCA_019973955.1 Trichonephila inaurata madagascariensis | reverse complement strand
CTTGCAAGTATTGTGGTTCTGGTCATTCTTCAATGACTTCAAATACCGTGTCAGATGGATATGAAGTAAATTTGAGGTTTGTTTATGGCATGAGGTGCATTGGAATTGGCAAAAGTGCAGCTCAGATATTTTGTGCACTGATGAACTTACCTCCTCCTCCAGCTAAATTTGAAAGACTGTATACGCCAATTTTTAAAGCGTAGGAAACTGTTTCATCTCGTTCAATGGTTAACAGCCTTAATGAAGCTGTCATTGAAAATGAACACAGTAAGAACATAGCAATTGCTCTTGATGGGACCTGGCAGAAAAGAGGACACTCTTCGAAGAATGGCGTTGTCACTGCAACTTCTCTCGATAATGGAAAAGTTATTGATTTTGAGTGCCTATCAAAATATTGCTTTGAATGCAAAAATACGAACAAAACCTGTGATAATTGCCAGGTAAATTTAGTGCGGGAATGGAGAGTGAAGGAGCATTGCGGATTTTCAGTCGCTCCTTACCAAATTACAATGTTAGGTATGTTCAGTACCTTGGAGATGGAGATTCGAAGGGGTTCCTAAAAGTTCAAGAATCAAACATATACGGTAATGAATTTATTTCCTGTTGAAAAACTAGAGTGCATCGGCCACGTCCAAAAAAGGATGGGAGCAAGACTGAGAGCCCTAAAGAACAATTTAAAATCCACCAAGCTATCAGACAACAAACCAATATCTGGACGAGGAAGGCTGACAGATGCAGAAATTCTCCGGCTACAAAAATATTATGGCCTAGGCATAAAAAGAAATGTTGGAAAATCAGTCGCAGATATGTCCAAATCCATCTGGGCAATATATTTCAATAAACTGTCGACAGATAAAAATCCGCAACATGCTTTGTGCCCTATAGGAGAAGAAAGTTGGTGCGGGTACAATAAAAGCATTGTATCAGGTGAAAAATACACTCACAAACATTCCCTCCCAGAAGCAGTTCTTTTTAAAATTAAAAATTTTTTTAGACTTAACTGCAAAAGAACTGTTATTAAAATGCTTGCATGGCCAAACTCAGAACCCCAACGAAAGCTTTAATAACTGTGTGTGGAATCGTGTGCCGAAAAACACATTTGTGAGCAAAAGAACTTTGCAAATGGGTGTTATGGATGCAGTTATATGCTTAAATGAAGGTGCATACGCAAAGACAGAAGTATTAAAAGCATTAAAAATCAATCCAGGCATCAACACTTGTGAAGGCCTTCGCAAAATTGACTACGTCAGAATTTGTGAAGCTGAGAGATGGCTGTTCTAAAAGCTACCAAAGAAGCCAAAACAATAAAAAGGCAAATTAAAAGGAAACAGGATGCTTTAGAACAGTCAATGCAAGATGAGTACAGTGCTGGGAATTTTTAAAATACAAATCTTAGGTAAGTGCATCATTTTATTTAGTTTTTTTCAATTTTCTCAAAATGTGTTTTTTCAGTTTTTAGGTACATGTGTAGAAAAAACTATTTGTTATATTTTAATGAAACTTTGTATTAACTTTTGTGTCATGATAATGTATTTAATGCTACTAATTTTATTTCTGAAATGTTAATATTTTTACTTTTATTGCTCAATTTCTAAAAAAAAAATGCCATTTTTATCAAAATTTCAAAAAGTCAAAATTCAAAATTTTTTTAAAAAAATTCTGTGCAAGGAAATATAAAAAGAACTATTACATTTAAATAAAGGTACAATTTTATTACTAAAACAGCATGTTTTGTGGTGTTATATGTTATAAAAGGAAAGATACATGTACCTAAAGAGCACCATGTATCCGAAAATTTTTTTGGTGTGTACTTTTTCGAATCCTTATATTTCTTAAAATATTTTATATATTTAATAATTTTATGTTGTAGTATATTAAGAAAAATATATAGATTGTATGACACAAATTTTTTATTTATGGAGTCTTTCTGTTTTTGAAAATAATGTTCTTTCGAAAAGCCAAATTTTGCTCATTTTGTGTCATCGAGAACGTCCCGGTTCCCTTAAGGACTTAACTGGTAGTTAGACTTTGTCCTCTTTCTAAGTAATTAATATGTGACGGCGCTACATGTTCATAAACGGGCAGGCTTAAGGATCAGTGTGTAAAAAAGCATTTTATATAATTTGTTTTGTAACGGTGTCTTCATAAGCCAGAAACAGCCTCAGAATCGCAGCCGAGTATAACGTAACCAGTTAGAAAAAAGTGTTTACCTCTGTCCTGAGGCTCTTAGTGGCTTAAGATACCTCTACAGTTTGATTAAGTTTGATTTTAGAGAAATAAGGGGAGTAAATGTATGCTCAAAAACTTGTAGTCCATTTTTCTGCAATATGTATAAATGACATCTAAAAAGGCATCCTATCCTCTTAACTACACCAATATTGGGACACCGGCATATTTAATTAAAAATCCTCACCTTTACACAGGGGATCTTCAGTAGCAATAGGACGCAAGAAACTACTTCGTCTCAAACTCGTAACCAAAACCACTCGACTCGAGGCCACTATGGAATACAGCAGAAGAATATTTTGGCGATTTTTTCTCTTAGTTGCTTACGTGGAAAAAGTAATCAATGTGAGGTCGAGAGTTCTTTCCAAAGTGTGATGGTTAAAAACAGATTCAATTAAGCAGCTATTCAACTTGATTCTTCTCACAGAATTAGGAAAGAGATACCACAAATGCTTCTCTAAAGAAAGTAGAAAAATGACAAAAAGAAAAAAAAGAATAAAGAAAAAGAGCATAAAGATACAAGAATAAAAGAAATTATTTCGCAAGTTTTGTCAATTCCTTGGAGGATGTTAGCACAAAAGAATCTATATCCTAAAGCAGTGTTTGTATCCCTTATTTTCTTTTCTGAGTTAAGTTTGTCGGTAAACATAGCAAAGTGTCTCCCACAGAAATAACTCTTCGGGAGTTTCCTATTAAATCACCGATTGTAAGCATCTCTGTTACTTATTCCGTTGAGTTTTAGCTTTGAAACTGTATAGAGAAGAGAGTTTGCTAAAGGACGCTTATTTCATTTTGAATTTTGCAATCGGAATTCAATGGCAAACAATCTACGCTATCCTATCGTTCGACATTGACTAAACAGCTTAAAAGTACTTCGACTGATAAACAGAAAAAACAAGTACTTCGTTGTTTCGCAAAACAACATTTTGTTTTCCGAGGACAAAAATATTTATTTTTCAGTACCTCATTTTTCACTTTTGATTCAATTATTTAATGCGAAGAAATTTCAAAATACATCGAATTAATTTTTAATAGAAGAAAAAAAATCGAACATGAAACTGTTTTCTTGAAAATAAGTATACATCAGCAAGCAAAGAAAATCAATAAAAACGTTTTCAAGATAAAAACACTTTTACATTAATAAAAGTGTTCGATATTTTAAGGTTTTCAGTAGCTCATGCTCATGTTTAAGAACATCTGCAGAATTATATTTAAAGCAATTTTGTTGCTTCCAAGCGCTATGTTAATAAACAATCAAGCAAAATTGTATGATTAAGTATATATAATTTTTTTTTATTCTTTTAAAATGTATTATTAAGTGAAAACTCCTTCACAATTTTTATGCATTTTTTTACATTTATACATTTTATCCAAAATGCGTGAAGAGAAAATACATATTTAAATTTGAAACAAAGTAATAATTGTACAAATCTATAAAATTATTTTAAAGTTTACTTTTTTAAATTTAAAATTTGGAATCTAAAGTTAACACAAGGCGAATTTAAAGTTTCACACCCAGCTACGGGATATACTTAATAGTATCAAAGTTTGGTCGGCTCATCTTGCGTCATCAAAGTATTCTCGACCAGTATTTTGTTCTTTTTCTATCGCTCTTCTCTCCTTCTTTCTTAACCTCTCCAACAGGACGCCCCTTCAAATCTCGTGTATCCCTAATTGCTACAAGTCACTTAAATAAGCTTTTAAACACCATCTCAGTCGGATTAAAAATATACAATCCTATGCATCTCCTCTTTACAATTCTTCCTGAACACATGTTAAACGAAATACTATATGAATGGCTAACAACAGGTGTGACCGGTCTATTGTCCACTTGAAAAAACAAAGTCGCCTGAGGAACCAGGAAACACAAATGACAGGTAGCAGACAAATGGTCGTCAAAGGAGCTACTTTAATAGGGAGACACGCAGAGACTATACACCACAAAACTTGTATGCTCCAAACTGTTTGCTACAGGGCTCTGCATGACAGTGAGTGTTTGAATTGTCTAGAGTTTTATAAGATAACTTCTAAATATCACGTGTTAAAGTCTGGACAGCCACATATTTTACTTCGAAATATTGAGTGTACCAAAACGTATTGTTTTAATTCGAAACATCAAGGGTGTTTCCTAGGGCTGAACAAATGCTTCGAATTAGCGACAGGTTCGTATTGTCGAAAGTTTGAATTATCAAGAGTCGACTGTATATAGATATATATATATATCAAGACTTGGAGTAATGAAAAGTGCAGCCGTTTATGAAATGATACTTTATTTCAAAGATTCAGCGAAGCGTTCTGTACCCCAAGGCATAACCAGAGATGACTCCTATTTCAGAGATTATCAGGAGCGACAGTGCCATTCGTAATCGTGTTTTAAGCAAGTCCGTCGAAGGTGAAGTACTTATGCGAGATGTGGGTTCAGTTGTTCTGGCAAAAAGTTTACCCAACGGACATATAAAGGTCTGAAGATTCATCACACACACACACATATATATATATATATGTTTGTGTGTGTGTGTGTGTGCATGTGTGTGTTTATATATATATATATTTATATATATATATATATATATATATATATATATATATATACTTAATGCACTCAGATTTAGCGCGGGCTATCAATTTTTAAGTGCAATTTTTAGGTAAGTTACCCCTATATTGTAATGGATTTAGATATTCCTATCCATTATTTTCAACAGGATTTTGCTCAGTATTATTAACATAAATTGGGAAGGTTTGCTAGTCACAAAACATGTTCAACCCCACTTTTTTCATATAAATTATTTTATATATAAGCTGTCTTATGTCAGCAATGTTTATAATACTGAAGCATCCATTTCTTAAATTTCGATCGCTCTTGTGTCCTTCATTGTGTGGTTTGCTTACTGTCTGTGTGTTTCTCTATTTTGATTACTGGATATTCATCTTTCGTTTGCAGAGAATTAGACTATATGTATACAAAAATAATATATATATATATACTAGCTGATCCGACCACGTGTTGCTGTGGCTTTGTTTTAATACGTTGATTCAATATCGTTCTCAACTACTCAACGCTTATTTTACGCTTACAATTTTGTAGAGAATTTAAGCATAAAACAGTCAATTTAAGCATATTTTTTATTAAATTTTCCATTTTATTCATCTTTTATTTGAGTATTGTATAATGCATGAGTTATTTACGAAGTTGTAGGTTACAACATATGGAGATATAATTTTATAAATGAGGTTAATAGCGTTGATTTTTAGCAATTTTTAATATTATATTTTTATCATTCTAAATTACAACAATAAATAATTTTTACATAATTAACCACTAATCGGTGAAAATTATTTTTTGGTAACTTGTATTTTGCCTACGTAAATAGATTCGGTAGTTTCCCCACACGTAATCATACAACATACATGTGCCCATACGATAAACACGGATTTTCTAAGTCCAAACCACAAATTGACATTGTTTGGTTTTGAGATTTAATTATGGTCATCGTGAAAGCCTAACGAATTGGGACTTAAAGCCTTTTAAATGGTATTGCAGATTCTGACAGTATCATTGGAATACATGGCAACAGGACGATTTCTCCTTTAAACTTTACAATCAAAATGGTTGCTTAAGAAGATTCCTGGTAATTTTTTGATGACCAAACGTGTACCATTACATAATCTAAGTGTATTTATGTTACGCAGCAGAATAACCAATAAACCAATCTTCAACCGAAGATTATGCGGTGACATTCCTAATATATCCAGGGAATTCAAAAATATTGCAGTTTCGTTTGCATCAACAATAGTATCGATTGATTTAAAAGGCATTAAATCACCTGGCAATATCTGAAAGTTTATTTCATCAACATCAAAATTTTTTTTTTGCCCAAGTAACATGATTACGGAGCCAGTTATTACCTAGATAATTATTCAGTATATCCAAAAATACGCTCTTAATCAGTTCCTTTTTTATCTGAACAACGGTACAGAAATTTCCTGGGCATTGGATGCAATATCCAGCATTTGGTTAGAAAATATTTGGGCCGATTGATAAACTTGCAATTGAACTTACGTGTTTATGGTCAATCGAAGTGTTCCAGCATTTCACCATAAAAACGATTGTTTAAAACTTACGTTAATCTCGTGATCAAAAGTAAAGCGAGGAATGACTTGTGCTGTATCCTATTAAAGTCGGAAATCACCAGACAGTAATAGGACACAGCACCACCAAATACTTTCTCGTGGCCGTTTAAATCTTACAAAATTATATATAAAGCTTCGAATGAGTATATATGGGCCATTGCAAATCATGACTGAACTCCTCCGCACCGTTTTAATAATGCACATTGCGTCGGGTTTCTCATTAATGTCTAATGGCAGCTGAAATGCTGAATGTGCATTTATCCATCATTTAACAAAGTAACAGCAATGCCTGAAGATGCAATTGCAAATGTAATTTTCTGTTGGACGTATTTTCGTAAGGCTGCTCCTGAAAGTTTATTAGCAATAGGGAATAAAATAGGGACGCGCGGGACTCGAACACAAATCGATTTGACCTCATTCCTGCAATATTCAGAAGAAGTAAGGGAGTTTTTGAAATATAAATCCAGATTCCCCATCCCGAGATCCACCTAGTGCCCACTTTTGGTGCTCCTGAAAGCTCCATCCCTGAAAGGACGGCAAAGTTACTGAAGTTTCTACAGTCCGATTTCAGGTTCTTGTTCCTCCCCCCTCCCCCACAAAAACACCGGGAGCGCACTTTGCAAACTCTTTCAGGTAAGCCCCTGCCGTGGTTCGCTTAAAATAATGTAACACGGAAATTTCTCGAAATATTCAAGTAGGCCATCTCAAAATACATCAGGAACCCACTTTTTTTTTTGTTCCAAAGTTTGTAAATTAGACTGACACCACTTTCCGCGCGAATTACGATCGTCCGGCATTATTCGATAACATGTTGCCGGAACACCTAAAATCCGATTTCGGATTCTCCGAAACACACACGGGACTGAATTTCGGTGTCCTAGCTTGCAAATTTAGCCACTAGAGGGAAAGAAAATTCGTAAGTGGGACTCGAACGCAAGCCTTTCCACCTTATATTGGCAATATCCTGCAAAGATATGAGTGTTTCTGAAATTTGATTTTAGATTCTCATTTTTCACTCTTAGACGCAACTGAGGACTACTTTTGGCCCCCCTGAACCTGCAAGTTCAGTTTCTGGAAAGGGACATTAGGGTCATCCGGCATTATCCGGCAAAGTTACGGGAATTTCTAATATCCGATTTTGGATTCTCATTCACCATCCCGAAAATGATTAGAAAAGTACTTTTCTCGCTTCAAGACTTTTGAGGAAAACTCCTGTCACGATCCGGAATTCGTCCAGAATTATCCGGCAAATTTACGACGATTTATCCTATTTAATATCAGACCCAAATTGCCCATCTCAAAATACGTCACGGGTCAAGTTTTTGCTCTCCAAGGCTTTTGAAGTAAACCCCTGAAAATGTGTTTCTTAAATACTGTCGTCCGGAATTATCCAGCAAAGTTGTGACAATTTCTCTTATCAGATATAAGATTCACATTGCCCATCTTAAAATACGCCAGGGACCAAGTTTTCACGCTTCGTGGCTCTTAAGGTAAAGCCCAGCCAAGAAGTGTCTAAAATACGGTCATCCGGCACTGTCCGGCAAAGTTACGGGTATTTTGGGGATTCAATTCGGAATTCGGATTCCACGCCTCGAAATACACCAGGCACTGATTTTTCATGCACTTCGTTCCACAAAATCCAAAGGCCCACACGCATTCCTCCATTTTGTTTATTTTCCCTTTTTCCTTGATTCTACTCATTTCCGGAAATAAAAAAATAATGACGTCAAAAATTGAGATAAAAACTATCCTATATTTTAAGTGTGACGAATTGACGGACAATATGCAAAATTATGTCCAGATCGGTTTGTGATTGAATATTAACGTCGCACTGTTCAGCTACACGAGGGCTTTTGGCGACGGACCACGTAATTTTGAACCATGGTCAAGTGACGTGGACGACACCTGAGCTGGCACCCCCCTCTCCTAACTACCACACCACACCAACGGGAGGACGTTTCAGCTCTCGACAGATTTTACGTGCATCGCTGCCCTACACGGCGGGTCTTCAGTGGTATTGGGCTCGAACTCATGACATGCCTGCCATGGTCCGATACCTTAACCACTGGGCTACCGCAGCCCTATGTCCAGATCGGTTGAGTAGTTTTGGAGTCCATTGCGCGGGCAAAGACTGTGACACGTAATTTTTATACATAAAGATATATATAATACTTCTATGACAACTTTCTAATGGTCTTTGACTTCAGGATTTGTGCGTAAATAATTAACTAGCTTACCCACACAACGGGATAATCGTAATCCAGACTCCCTGGAAAATCTCCTTCTCTTTTGTTATCGTCACCTGTGGTTTTTGTACTGTGCATTTTCTGTGTCAAGTGTTGTGTTTAAGATGCTTATGTGTGTGTTTGTCAACTTGTACAATAGGATTGACTATCTACAAAATACTGCATCGACAATACCATCAATGCCATTCGCCATGTGTGTGCGTAATAGTATTCAAGTGGGATAGTTTATTCATTTATTTATTCCCCGTTGAGGTGATCGATTTCCAGCTGTTGAATGGAGGAGGCTTCATTTGGTATTCCAATTTTATTTCACATTTAGACACAATCGTAACTATGGGCGACACAACAAAGAATACACAGCACAAAAAAGATATACGCGCATACTACAAAACGAAGACAAGAAGCGGCTGGTAGACTAAATCTCTCTGGAAACGGGAGCTTGTATATGAAATTGAAACCAAAAGTCTTGAAATCCGCATGCTTTTCATGGTGATGGATGGAAAGATATCGTACGAGGAATTCTGATGCACCTTTACTTTAAAAACGTAGAGTGGCTATTTTTTAATTGATATAATTACGGTTATTTTCCAGTCCTGAAGACCACGACCATTACAAATTAAAAAGAATTGCTTAATTGAAATTAAAGGGAAATATTACACACCGCATATACCGGGTGTTTCAAAAGTAACAAACATCCACATGCTAATCCTTGTTGCTTAAAAACCAAAAGGGTTGGTTGAGATTTCTTTCACTAGATGACAACAGGGACCCCATCATAAAACGTTTTGTACGTATCAGGCATTAGTTTCAAAATACTTGTCAGTCCTAGTCAGTTGAGCACAACGGGAGGAGCATGATATTTTCCCAAGAACAAATAGCTATCTTGGAATATTATTTCGCTATAAAATCTCATTGCCGTGTGATAAATGCATTTCAGCGGAAATATAAAGATGAAACAGCACCAAATGCATCAATAATAACATTTTTAGTTCAACGGTTACGTGACACAGGATCGGTTGCAGACAGGAAGTGATCGGGTAGAGCGTTCATAATGAAAACAAAAGTGGCAGATCTGGAGACAGATTTACAAAGAAGTCCATTAAAAAGACCGTCCGTCTACATAAACATAATTACAAAATTCATATCCTTGCTGAAAGTGATGAAATGTACGCTTGGTTACAGCAAGACAGCGCCATTTGTTACACATCACGGGACAGTATGGAAGCTTTAACTGAATTTTTCGATGATCGTGTCATTTCCAAAGGACTTTGGACACCTCGTTTACCGGACTTGTCAATTCAGGATTTTTTCTTTGGGGATATCTGAAAAATGTCACCTTCAGGAATAATCCCCATGCGTTTGATGAACTTAAGAATAACATCCTTCATGCAATATCAGACATTGTTTCTCATGCTCTTCGTAAAATGCCAGTTAATCTGGTAAAAAGAGTTTGATTGTGTGTCCAGGAAAACGGACATCATTTTGAATATTTACTGTTATTTTACCATGTCTTACACCTGGCAATAAAGATAACTGTTCAACTTTTGTTTGTCCTTTATTCTTTTTGTTAAAACAATTCATCTGTCTTTAAAACTCAACCACAAAGGTTGATGTGCGTGACTTTTGAAACACCCGGAATATATATATTAAATATAAGCAAAATAAGTTATCCTGCATAATTTAGAAAGAAAAAATTATAGAATCAAAAGCCAGGAACAAATCAATATATAAATGTATGTAAAATATCAACTACCAAAATGAAAAACTATTATATTTTATAGCTGTTATAAAGGTGAAGTAGGGTTACGCTTGCTTTAAAGAATATCAATCTTTCGCTTCAGCAGAGAACTTATTCATAATTGTGCAAGGATAATATTAGAAACTAAAATCAATTTCTTAAAAAAGGACTTAAGCCCAACCAACATTAAAGGTATATTACCAACCAATTTTAAGTCGTTATCTGAAAGCTCTGTTTTCATGGTTGTAGCTTATAAAACATAAATAACATTATCTCTTTTCTGAAATAATACTTGGATGTTTAATTACATAAATTATTCTTACAAAAAGAACCAAGCAACTTTTTTTGTGTTATCATTTTTAGGAAAGCTCTACTTGTCGTCGTTTGAAAAAAAAAGTATGTAATGAAATTCTCTCTCTCAGTTTACCATGAAAATCCATATCTTATCATTAGTAGAAAATTATTCTGATGGGAAAATCATTTCAATAATTCAGCACATGACTACGATAATTTACTTATGTAAATATTGAACAAAATAAATGAATTAAAATACCGTACCACACACACACACAATAAATGCTTGCGATGAAATACAACTAAAATGAATGGCACACAATGTATTGTAGAAAGAAGGAAACAATTAGAAAAAAATTAAAGGCCTATAAGCAATTCAGAATGAATACACCGGTTAATAACTTTCTCAAAGCATGTAAATTTTCTAGTAAAAATTATAAGCTTTTATTTTCCAGAACATTAACATTATAAAAAAGAAGACATATACGCAATGGAAGTGGTTAAAATTGAAAATTAAATCAATAGGAAATACTGTAAGTAGTATATAAAAAAACTCTCTGAACCTTGTTATTTTAATTCTTACTTACAAAAAAAAAGGGGGGGGACGGGGTACAATATCTCAAAAAATCTTCATTCTCTCATTTAAAGAGACAAACTTTTATTTATTTTTTATTGCCTTCTTTTCTCACCAAACAAACTTAACTGGTTTTATGAAATATTACAACTGATTAAGTGTCGTCAAAAAAGAACAAACCCATGCACTAGCCCCTTTTTTTCGTTCTCGAAAATTTGCATTATTAAAAATATTTTTCTTATTAATTAAGGTTGATTCCTTTTGTGACAGGAATAATGTACTTTTATGAACGGATGAAAGGCCAATGATCTTTAAGAATGATTTTCAGGTCAGCAAAAATTAACTGCAGTGACTCTAGAAATACTTTTTTGTAAAATAAGTATAATCATCTGCATTAGAAAATGATAATCTCTAAGAGAAAAAAATGAATCATCTCTTACATTTTTTTTCCATTTGTTTTAAAGCAAAGAACAATCAATTCATTTCAAGTTGGATTGTTTGATTCATTTTCTTTCCTATCTTTTTTATGAAAATATTTTTTACGCTCCAAATGACCTTAAAATTCTAAGCATTTTCATTCAAATGCAAAAATTTTCTTCAAGATTTAGTATCTTAAACTATTTGCATAAAATTATAGTAAAAAAAAATTTAATGCATTGGAAAGACAAAGAATAATATTATTAAATAATTCATTAATACATTGAAATAATACATTATATACAGTGGGAAGAAAACAATTAACAATTGATGAAATCTGTGTTAGATTATACATCTGTATATTTCCTATTTAAAGGTATTTAGCCGGTTAATCCCATTTTTATATACAAAATTTTATGTTTCAACTCACTGGATTTTGTATCTAAATTGTTTTTCTGATTATGAGCTAATTGTATTAATGCTGATTTATCTTGGACTCTTTCGTTTCATTAGAGACTTGCTTTAAATATAATTAATCAACACCTTTGAATAATACGTTGATTGAAGAACTGTTTTGTATTTTTAAAATTCAGCTGTAGGCAATCAACTTAAACTTTCAGTTTAAAATATATTTACAAATCAATTCCGTATAAATGAAAAGTCATCGTTGGTAAGTCCAATGACCTAATTCTATACGGAAAGTTTATAGTCCGAAACAAATATTCTCTTCAAAAAACCTTTTAACACTGAAATAAAAGTGCCAATTGCAGGTAAATAAATAACTTCTAAATTTTATTTGAAGGAAAATATAAGAATCTAAAAACATTATAATATTTATGACAGAAAATACATATTTTGTGTATGCAATTTTGTTAAATTTTTTTTATAATGGATTTAAGAGTTGCGTCCCCAATTAATATACGTTATATCAACAACATCCATGTTTAGCTGTTGCATCTTCTAATAGTTCCAAATTATTGTTTTTAAAATACATATTATTGTATTTTGACCACAAACTTTTTTTATAATAATTTTTATTCGAAGGACAGTATCGTGTTTTCATCTATGGATTTTATTTCACTGTTGCCTACAGAACTTATTTTAAACTTGTAGCAACTTTTATATTATTTTCTTTTGTCATTGAAAATTATCATGGGACAAGTTTTTCAACGAACACTCCTATTTATTCAGATTAAATTGCTAAGTGAATCATGAAGAATTCCCTCTGCATATTTCTAATATTGATTATAATATCTGTACTTACTGTGATTTATTGAATGTAATTGAAAATATTTGCTCCATGATTGCTCAAAAGAGGGATAAAAGGAGTATTTCATAAAATCAAAAAAATATTAAATGAAACATGATTTCAATCTAATTTCATCCAATTTAAATAATTGATCTAAGTAAAGAAAAATAAATCTTTTTTTCCATAATTGGGTTCATTTCCATTATAAACTCTTGGGTTATAATTTAGAATAATGGTACAATAATGTATATGATAGTAACTTTAGTAAAAGGATTTTTACTTCTTATTTTATCTCATCATCTTAAATATTTCATAAGCAAAAAAATATTTTAAAAATTAAATGAAAACATTGATTTTAGGAATAAAAATAAGGAATAATAAAAATTGTAAGATGAAATACATTTGCTTTAAATTTAGATTGGAAATGTACTGCAAAAAATTTTAAGTATTTTTCTATGTAAGATGTAAAAGTGCATCTAATTATTGCATTTTCCAGTTTTGAGAAAATGAATTGATTTAATATTAAATAAAAATGCTTAGAGAAATTGTTTCTAATATTATACTGGAAGTAATTTAATTTGTTTTATGTATGAAAAAACGGTGTTTATAATTTGACAGTGAAGTAAAACTCCTTTTTACACAGAGATAATAGTGTCAATAAAAGTAACATGATTTTTAAAATAATTTGTATTTTTTCAAAGCTTCAAAAAACTGTAATTGATTATTTAAGTTTTAGAAAATAGAAGGCTTGTTATAGTTACTACTTTTTTTACGTTTTAAGCACATTCATAAATTCTTAACTTCACAAATTTTTATAAAGTACTAAACGTTACCCACCAGCTTCACTGGGTATTTTAAGATTCCGTATGACTATCGTAGATATCTAAGCATTTAACTTTCTATTGTATTGGTAAACATTATTAAAGCCCTAGTCTCTTGATTTAAAAAGTGCAGGGCATAATTTTCTAAAAAGGAAATATAATTATCTCTAACACCTGCAGTAGAGTTCCTCCTACAAAGTTGATTTCCAGCAAATCGATCTCTACTAAACAAAATATATATACTTGCTAAATTTCAAGGCCGCATATTTAATAGTTCCAAATAAAATATTTTTAATCTATATG
>BMAV01025685.1:50167-68182 GCA_019973955.1 Trichonephila inaurata madagascariensis | reverse complement strand
ATATATATATATATATATATATATATATATATATATATATATATACATATATATACATATCTATGTAAATAAACTGTACTCTAATAAACTTAATTTTGTTAAATATATATGGGTTTTTTTTTGTCGTATTATTTAACATGAAATTTTTTCAGCACGAAAAACTATTTCATGCATTTCAGTCTCGTGTTAAACAATTTTCGCTGCATGTAAGTTTTCTATAAACTATTTTAATGATCCCCGAAATTGAAGATTCATTAATGCTAATTGTTTAACTATACATATATAAATGGATGTCTGTATGTATGACCTCGCTTCACTTCAACACCGTTCAACCGATCACTATGAAAATTGACATGTATAGTATTTTTATGGAGAAATGTTTTATGCTATCTTCTCTTTGTTGTAGCTCCCCACCAAGTGGCTCTACAGCATACCAACTTCTGTACCGTTCAATCAATTGCCAAGTTGCCAACTGGACTGTATCGCCATCATTTCGCTATGTTTCCATTAAATCGCCATTATAATTTAAGGAACGGCGTTGTTTGCGAATATTACAATTTTAACATAAAATAAATAAAACAGAAAGTAATATTAACGTATTACACTTCTAGATATAAATTATTTACATTATTTTAAGCGTTAATTACACAAAATGTGTAACAATGTGTTACTTTTGCTAAGCAGAGATCAGCTTAGAAAGGTATTTTCAAACATTGACCCACAAGAAGTTTACGGGGCGTTATAAATAAAAAAGAATTTTTTTTTCAGTTATTAGATCTACAGACTTAAAATTTAACAAACATGTTTTTTTTTTGTTTTTGTTCAGCTGAGCTCTATGAAGAAATATTTTTTATTTAATTTGTAATTCACGTAAAATGAACTTATTAAAAACTTATTTATTATTCAATCGTTAATGTTTATCTTTTCAATTCATCCGTGCAAAGAAAGGGTATATCCAGCTAGTGTATATCTATATTGCAACTCTAAGTAATAGCTATTAAATCAGTTAATGCGTTTTACAGAAATTTCCCTGATGAATGTTACGATAATTATTTTTCTTTTTACTAAATGGTATTTAATGAACTGAATATTAAAGATTTGAATTTCTATTCACATTGGAATATTTCATTTTAATGCAGTGAGTGAGTGAATATTACCGTCGCACTGTTACCCGAGGGCTTTTTGCGACGGACCACGTAATTTTGAACCATGGTCAAGTGGATGACACCTGAGCTTTAAGATGCTCCATAAATCGTAATTATTTTCATTTTTTCCCTTCAAATATAAAACTTTACCTACCTTTCAATAAGTTTGATGTAGCTTAATCTTGTCTGCCTTTTTGAATCGATATAAAATCATTACAGCCAAACACAAGCATTTGATGTACATAAGAACATGAAATATGGAGAAAAATATGCCAGAATGACGTTGGAATTCTTCGCAAAGCTCGTGAATCCTGTCTCAACTGCAAGAAGCCACTGGAGTACTTAACCATTCACTTCTAGCACTTTCGTAAGACAGAATGAATAGTGCTCTGATTCTTTTCCTGGAAGATTACGTGTGCTTTGGTTCTTCGAGAACTGAAGAGAAGCTTCGTCACTGAGATAGGAGAAACGTGTTCCATAATTGAAATGAACTTCCAATTCCTTCATCTTTCTGTAAGGAATATACTTTATTTTCTGGGTACATATTTTGAGGGAAAATTATTTATTCAAGAGCTAAAGTTTGTTAATTTCTAATATTGGAAAGATTGTTGAGAAGAGAAGGAAGAGAGCTCACTGTCTTCGGGAGCTTATGTAAAATATATATTACGCACTCATTGATATATAAGACTCCCTGCAAATATCAAAATATATTTAATAAAATATTGGCTTTAATTATCCAGTTTGAATTAACGTTAGTTACACGTAAATTATTTACTTTAACTAGCATTAAATTTCTTATGTAGACCATTCATAATAAGTTGCAGTTTAATTACTAATAAAAATTGCTTGGTGTATTTAAAAACATATATTAATTCCCCAAAGGACGATGGAAAAGAATGTATGAAGTAGCTTTAAAATGTGTGATTTATGCAATGTGGCCAAAATGCCACACCTTTTAGGATCAGAATAGCTTGAACAATGATATTACGTTTCAAAGTCCTACTTAAAATTGCTTGTTGTTTTCAATTTGTGTTTATTATAAAAGGAAAGTTATTGTAAAATTTCTCTTTTTCAAGTTATTTTTCTTCCTAAGATAGAGAAAATCAGTTCTTAAGAGGATTGTAATTACCATTTGCTTAAGAAACAGTCATTAAAGACTGGAGAAAACAGAAAATCTAGAACTGGTCAAATATAATTTTTTCAACGGAAATCACAGAATACCATTTTTAATTTTGCCATACAATAAATAAATAAGGAGAGAAATCATTCTTAGCATTGGTCTGTTTTAAGCTTTATAATATTGCGTAATCCAATTTAGCTGAAAACTGTCACAACCAAGTTTATTCATCTTTACTAGTAAACCCGATTCTCTCCCAAAGGATTTTACTTACTTCATGCAAGATTTAAACAGTGTGGGCGATCTATCTTTACGGTAAAATAGGAAGAATGTATTGCTCTAGAACACACAAAATTTATGTAAGGAAGAAAAAAGTTTTTGAACATATTTGTACACATCATCCTACAAATAGAACTACACATAAGGATCCTTTATATAATTTAAATATTTTAATTCAAGTTATTTATTTTTCAATAGTTTATTATTCAATCGTCATTTAACTGCATATTTGTTTTTTTCGCTACTTTTTAAATTACTGTTATATACTTTTATATTAAATTTTAATACGAGCATTTTTTTTTTTATTTATTTATATTTTTTTAGGTTTTTAACCCAGAAGTTTTATAAAATTTTCTCCTTGAAGAAAAGCATACATAAAAATTTTTCCATACTATTAAACCATAAAAAAAAAAAAATACTATCAAAAATATACTATTACATCAGTTTTACTTTAATTTTTGGTTCTCCTTAAAATAGGACAACGATTTAAGCCTTTATCAGCTAGTGGTCAAAATAATGGACTCGTAGCTTGTGTGTCATGAGTTCGAGCCCAGTGCCACAGAAGACTCTCCATGTAGGGTAGCGATACAAGTTAAATCTGTCTGGAGCTCAAACCTCCTTTTGTTGGAGTGGTGTTGTAGTTAGGAGAGGGAGGTGTCGTCCTCATCATTTAACTATGATTCAAAATTATACGAGGTCCGTCTCCAAAAGCCTTCCAGTAGCTGAACAGAATGACGTTAATATTCACTCACCATTCTATAGTAAAGGAAATGTTCTGTTATATCTTCCATGCATTCCAAAATCACCTAATAGTCTATCTGATAGTTTGTCTTCCAAATCATATTATAACTTACTCAGGTGCAAGATGTTGCAAAACGGAACCAACAGCGGGGATCGGATGAAGAAATAATTAATATACAACAATAACCTTGTAACCATATAAAAAGCAGTATAACTGTTTATTTGTTTGTCATTTATTGTTTATTAGTTGTCCAACAGAAAAGTAAACTAAGTTATTTACAAATCTTTTTAACCCTTGTGCGGTGCACACCGCGATTTTCACGGGTAACGTAGATGTAGCAAAATTTGTGCAACCCGCGATTTCAACGGTGCGCATTTTTGCACCTGTGAAACTTCTGCTGTTCCTGTTTATGTTTTTATATATGTTATGTTCATATTTTCATGATCTAATTCTATATTTTGAAATAAAAACTCTTTTACTTATTTTTGAACACACTTCCATTAAATAAATACATAGTGAGAGGGTTACAGTTGCATCGCTTCGAGCCGTTAAAAATACTGGCCCCCTATACATTTGTCTCATTATTGATCCGTTCGATTATCCAACAGCCATCTACAGAATGTCATCAAAGAAACAACAGCTAAAAAAAGCCATGAATACTCTAAAAGGGTAGAAGAATCAAAATTCAAAGTTGCAAAACAAGAAAGTAAGAAAATCCTGAATAAAAGCTATTAGCTTATGCAGTGCAGAATTCTCTTGTGCAAAATTTGCTATCAATAGTTACAAATCCTAAGAATACGTAATATTTGTATGAATTCCTTTACTTTCCATCAATAATTATCCATTCATACACAAAAAATAAAAAAAAACCCTTCTGAACTGTTGCAAATGCTATTACATAACAAATGCTCACTTATGTCCTCTAAAACGATGTCGAAAATGGAACTTAGCTCTCCAAAAGAAATTTCAATACAAAGTTACAGGAATTTAATGGAATGAAAACAAAGTTTTTTCAATAATGACCAATTTTGAAGAAACAAAAGTATATTGACTGTAACAAAGGAGGTAAAAATATTTCGAAAAAAAAGGTAAAAAGAAACTAATGTGTATTACATGCTACAATAAATTCGAAAAAGGAATTCAGCTGTATGATAAAACAGTAGCAGGTTATATTACTTCAATTTAAAAGAAAAGTTCTTACTGGTCTTTGTTATATTAGTTTGAAAAGAAAATTGTAGCTTCAAGAAAGCTCAATCAGGTATTTACTGATGATATCCTGAGATTGTTTGATTGTAGAAAAAAATACAAGACTCCTAGTTTTGGCATTCTATCCCAAAGAAGTGATCTTTGAGAATATCAGATGTTCACTTGGTTCATGGAGGTTTTCCATAGTTTATAAATTAGCCTATTGTAATGAAAAAACGAGTTAACCAACAAAGATTCCAACTAAAACTATATGGACCAAGATCAACAAAACTGTACAAAAATTAACGATGAATTATTTTTAAGATACTTTCTTCCATTCTAGCAGAGTTAGCAGCAATCACAGTGCTTGTTTTTCTATTATAATATGTCTAAACTAATCAAATTATATTATTTTTGTACTTTTTTAAAAATTATTTAATTATATGTTTAGTATAAGTTTAGAAAAAATACATTAATTTTTACGTTATGAATTAACATATAAAAATTTAATTCTTATAGATATTACAAAAGCAATTATATTTTTTCATAATCAAATACATTACTTTAGAATATATGTTAAAAATACAGTTAACATGTGTAAATCTGAAATAAATGTTTCTAGTTAGTGCAATGGATCTGAGCCTCATATAAACTGGGTTGGGATCGAGAATAGTTATGAATATTGTAAATCTGGTACACAATACGTTTTTGCTGTCTATGAAGTCTAGTTAGATACTTTTTTGTGAACTAGAGATAAGAACTAAATATAAGTAATTTAGAAATATTCACTCAATATTGAGTATATAAAATTATATTTTATGTAAATTACACATTTTCTAAAATGAATTTGAAATACGTCATTAATGAAAATAGTAAATATTTACAAAAGTTTTTGTTATTTTAATTTATGACAATATATTACTTTTTTCAGTAAGTCAAATGTAATCTCTCAATATAAATTCAATACTAAAAATAATTCAACTAATAAAATTTTATAGAAAAACTATTAAAAGTCTTTATTTACTTTTCAATAATAGTCAATGCTTTAACTTTAATCATCTCATTTTAATTATGCTACAAACTTTTTATTTTTTGTTACAATATTTATGTATTTAGTGCCACTTCCCTCTTACGTATAATATGTTGTATTTCCATGAATCAAAAACAGTACAGTTTACTTTAGTTTTAATATTCTTTTTCTTTGTTTAAAGTTACAAAAATACGAGCAACCAAACACTCACAATATTTGGATCCTTCGCATCAAATGGGGGGGGGGGGAGAAGAGAAAAGAACTAGAAGTATTAAAAATATGTAATATAACAAATTGAAAAACAATAGAGCAAAGAATTATTAAATCATAAAAACCACATTTTATTTATTGTAGTGAATTGAAACTTTTCTCTTATATTATTTGTGTTTTTATGTGTATTAACACAAATTCCAAGTAATTTAAATACATATATAAGATAAATGTGGCTCGCACATTCACTCATCACGAGATCTCTTGAACTATTAGGCCGTCAGACATGAAATTTCACACGCATGTTTCTTTTCTTATGTACAGATCCTCTATGTATGAATTGGGGGGAAATCAACTCCTAGGAGGGAATAAAAGACAATCACACACACACACATACTTCCGTTTTAGAAATTTAAGTCCTGTTTTATTTAATGCAGAGGCAAATAAAATAAGAATATTTTCAATACAATTGAATACTGGGATTTTGATATACAACTTATATTATTAGTAGTAAATAACTTAATTACAACAGTCATACAACATCAGAAAATACCCTGCAAAGCTACTGGGTACCGGCTAGTAACTATATATTACCATTAATAAATTAATACGACTTAACAAATAGAAACTTTACACCAGAAAAAAGAAAAAAATAGTAAATATAAGATTGTTCTTAAAATTAGCAGAAACAGATTTTGTGCAATATATTTGACAATTACTTTGAGATTAATGAATTAGTCTGCGACGTAGACTCTACGTAATACAAGACTTCTTTCACAATCAATTCCATTTCATTAACATTAAATTTAATTTTATTACTTGAATAACAATAGTAACTATTTATTAAAGGATAAATTTAACAATGTTGCATATTTGTTACTTATAGAATTGGAGAACTCTATTGGCATCCGACTTTCGCATGGGATTTGTATCCAAAGTTAGAACAAAAATCTAAGCAAGAATGATATTGAAAATTAAAGCACTTTATTTATTTTAGCTTAGAGTTGTGAGAAGGCTCTATATCCACGACCTTTTCATTAACCAACCTCTTGGGGAATTTTTGGTCCTTAAAAGCAATTTTTTATAACGCTTTTTCTGAAGAGGAGAACGGGAATACGCCGCAGGAAAATGAAAATTTAACCGGCTCTGTAATCCGTACCATCCTGGAAGAAAGTCTAAAGCAAGAGATGAACCCGAATACTTTTTCATTTTATTATCACCCATCTACGTTCCTGCCAAAAATCCCTGGAAATCGAAAGAGACAAAGTGAATCATCCTGACATCAATTGTCTGAAGAGGAACATCTACTTCCTGTTGAAAGTTTTCAAAATTCACGATAGCAATCCTGCAATAGTGTTTTGTGCATTTTTCATATACAAGTGGTAGCAATCCTGCTACAGTTGTGATATGGCCCCCCTTTGCTAACCATACCTTTGATTGTCGGCGTAAGCTAGAGGTGTGGGAATCTCAGAATAAATAGACATTTTAAATTCGTAATATGACTTTATTAAGAATACAACTTAAACGTCTAACAATTTAGATAAATTTAATTAGTGAGAATCTAGAATGATCGATCACACAAAAATAGTTAAAATGAATCGCGTAACTTAGACCACTTTCTCTAAATAATTATACTATCAGCCTACTCTCACTTTTAATTATATTACAAGTCCTAATATCAAATAATCAGTCCTACCTTAATCCAACTAAGATTAGATTTCTATATGGAGACGTCTGGGCGCGCGTGCAATGGTATGCACCTTGCATCACTGGTTTACTTTCCAGGTTACTTTTCGAGTGGCTGTCAATTCACGCTTGTATCTCTTCAAACATAACATTCATCAAATTGCCATTCTGCTTACTGAAACTTCTGTTCTTTTAAAAGCTATCTTATTCTCATTTCGCTTCTTGGATTTTGGTTGGAAAAGAGTTGCCATTTATCTTGGCCGTCAAAGAACCCAGAGGTTATGTTAAAGAAAAGACGCGTGAGCCCGTCACACAGTGTGGTGTGTGTGTGTTTTTTTTTTTAAAAAAGTGGTAGAAACCCTGCTACAGTGTTATTGACTGTGTCAGAACACCTGATATATACTAAATGTATCATTACACATGGATATTGATTTCAATAATAATTTTGCTTGATATCTTATAGAACTTCATAATGAATTTGTGTAGCATTACACAATTTTGCTTGTATTATTTTATTTTATTATTTTATTTCATTGATTTTTTGGTATTCTTATGCAATGATAATTCTTAATTTTGCCTTATATTCATTTCTTGAGATAACGTTTCCTGTTTAATATTTTGAATTGCACATTGTAATCATTTTGCTAGATATTTTATAGAAGAATATCATATTGAATTTATGTAGCATTACACAATTTTGTTTTACATAATCTTATTTTTTATTTCATTGATGTTTTGGTATTCTTATGCAATGATAATTATTATTTTGCTTGATATTAATTTATTTCTTGAGATAGCATTTCCTGTTTAATATTTTGAATTTCACATTGATAATTACTATTTTGCTTGATATTTTACTGATTTCATATTGAATTTAGGCAGCATTATTATTTTAGTTTTGTTTATTATTTTCATTGCATTGAATTTTTGTATCATTACAACTGATTATTCCTAATTTTTTTTTATAATTTTTTATTATTTGAATTAATGTGTTTCTTGTTGGTATTTTGAATATGTTATGAATTTATTTACCCATTTAAATTGTTTTCTGAAGTGCTTAAAAATTTATAAGATTTTAAGGCTAGCCATATTTTAAAGTGTATTCCCATATCTGTAAGAGCTTTGGTGGACAATCAGGCACTGAGCTTCGTTATTTATTTCTTTGAAACTTTTTAATTTTTTCAATCATGTCATTTCTGGGAAAATGGGAAAATGTTGATCTTATTAAGCTTGCTATTGAGTTAGGTGAATTTGAGTCTGATTGGGAAGAGATAAAAATAATTGAATTAAGAGATAAAACTTTAGCAAGTGATGCTTACAAGGAAGACCCAGAATTTGCGAGATGTTTCTTTGGGGGCATCGTATCAAATAGGATAGACAAGGAAAAAGAACAAAAAGAGCAAGCACATCGTGAATTTGAGCTGCAGAAAATACGAATGCAAAATGAGACTCAAAGAGTCGCAGGGCAACAAACCCTGCCCCAAGCAAAAATTGAATTTAAAAAGTTATTACCAACATTCAATCCTGAATTTGATAACGGACTTGTTCCTCACCTTATGCGAACGTCAAATGCAACTTTTGGATCCTTGTGAAGATCTGTGGGTCCTATTTTATTGGTACCTAACCTAGTGATGTAACCTCCCTCAATCCCCTTGAGCCCGAGGAGAAGTGCAGGGAATACTCCCACATTCGAGGAATGCTTCTGCAATGGTTCAAGTTAACCGCAGAAAAATTCTGGGAGCTGTTTTCATATCACAGAGAAAGCCCAAACGGGAAGTGGAAAGATTATTATTTTGAAATCAGAGCATATTTTGAAGGTTGGTTCAATGAGCTTAAAATTGGTTCAATTTACAGCTGGAAGAATTTGAAGATAGCCGATCAAATGAAAAAAAAGATGCTTTCCAGAGTGTAAGGAACATTACCTGGATATCTGGGAAGAACTTATCTCCCCAGAAATGTAAGCAGATAAGCTGGAAGCTTTCGATAATATTCGCAATGGACCAAGGAGACATGTGAAGGCAAGTGAAACCGTAAATGATGGAAGACAGGTACCATCCAGAAAACCTGAACGCTTTCCTAAATGGGAATATTCCCATCCAGTACCAAATGAGAGATCCCCTCTCAGATGCTATGGCTGTGGGAGACAAGGCGTGATAAAGTCAAGGTGGCGTACCTGCAACCCCAGCTCCTCACAAAGAACAGACGTAGCAACCAATCACATCAATGCTTACACAGTTCAGACCAGAAGCCCTAGATTGACCTAAATCGACATAACTTTCTGTAGAAAAAGGAACGTGTATGTGCAGACACAGGATCTCCAAATTCAATTGCTGGGGAAAGGATGTACCAGGTATTTAAGGATAAGGCACTCCTCTTCCAGGAAACAGCATTAGCAATTAGCTTAGAAGATGGTCAACAGACCACAGGTGAGGTCCTCACAACCCAAGTGATTGTAGAGATTGAGCGGAGGTCAATCTTGACCAAATTCATAATTCTCCCAAAGGCAAAAGGAAATCGAACTCTTCTAGGAACAGATTTCCTTAGTTATGCTGGTTTGGTTCTAGATGTGAAGGATGCTTGTTGGTACTTCTGGGACAATCCTACCCACACGTAACCATTTGGTGAAGAATTGGACACCCCGTCCCTAGATGAGAAGATGTCTAGCAACACCTGTCAATTAAGAGAGAGGGAAGGTGAAAGTTTAACCTCTGTCCAGAAAGAGAAACTTAACCTCCTGTTGGAATCCTTCCAAAAGGTCTTCGAAGCAGGGGGAGAAGCAACAAGTATCTAGAGCACCACATCAACACGGGGAATAGTCCTTCTATCTCTGTACCAATTATTCCTCTTCGTAAACGTGGTCGTCCACACCGGTACTTCTTGTACCACTTTTCGTCGGTACACCATCGGAACCAAACGGACAGAATGTAACAAATGGTTAATTTATTGTAATGAGACTACTAGATGACACCACCAGACAGAGTACTTGGAGGTTTCCCCCTGGTGGGAAACCGGGAGTTGATTGATTAAGACGGTGGAACTTCTGGTGTACGCATCGCGTGGGAAACCTTCCCGATGTTGTTCCTGTATTATATAGAACTGTATAAATAAAACCTGTGTGTGTGAACAGTAAATAAACTGTATTCAACCCTGAGGTGCATTAATCTCATCTATGAGCTATCCATTCATCCCAGCGGGCTAAAACATTTTTTTCCTATTCTTGAGAAAGAATTTTCCACGGAATTATATTTTTGTATCGATTGATCGATTAGAATACTTTCTCTTACTTGGTATCATATTTTTCATCATAATCCAACAGTATTTAAAATTGCATGGTCATTATCATCAGTTATTTCTTCTCAAATACATATTTATCTATAGAAAAGCCTAACATTTAAATGAAACATGCACAAAAAAATTAATAGTGAAATAACTACATTACTTGAAATTGAGATCCCTTTTGCCTAAGCCACTTATCTAAAATTTGTCAGAAATACAAATGCCTTAAAACTGTTAATTTCTTGTTAATAACTCTTTCCCCTTTCTATTTGTAAATGCATTCATAAAATGGAAAACATGTGGAAGGAAATGAATGTAAATATATTCAGTTATTTTATTTTATAATTAAAATAATCAGTATAAATACGAATTGATGCTCAAATTCTTTCTTAATCTCTCAAGTAAAAGAAGTCATCAAAATTGAAGAGAGCAATCATAAATCTTGGATTTATCAATAGAGTTAAGAGATCCCGGATGGAAGCACGATTCTCCTTTCACTGAGAATGCGAAAATGCGGAAAATTGCAGGAAGATAATGCTGTACGTTTTTTGGGATTGTTGAGCAGTTATACTGTCAGTCTAGTCAAACCATTTCTAGGGCTCATTATTGACTCACAATTGAATAAATTGAATAAAATTTGTTTTCATTTACATCGCTCTTAAGCAACACGAGGGCTATTGGTGACGAACCATGTACACTGCTGGCCACCGTAAATGCAACATTAAGAAAGACAAGAGATAGCACCACAAAATTTATTTTGTAGATATCATGTTGAACAAGCATCAAATGATTAAATTTATAGACTTCTGTGAAGTGTGGTTCCTGCCAGAGTAGCCGCCAATGTTGGAGATCCCCACTGCGACACGTCTCGGCATTAATTCAAAGAGACTTTGGATCTGTTCTTGGGGTACAGCAGACCAAGCAGCTTCCTGACGTGGCCAATGTTGATCTGGTGTGGCAGCTGGGTGTGTAATCTGGGTCAATTTTTGAGCAACCGTGGACCACATGTTTTCTATCGGTGAAAGATCCGGAGAGCGAGCCGACCAGGGAAGCAATTCAATCTGGTGATTGACGAAGAATCTTTCTACAATGCTTACCACGTGTGTTCACACATTATCCTGTTGAAATGTGGCTGTGGCCAAGCCCTGAAGGTAAGGAAGGACAACTGGATCCAACACATCGGAGATGTAGCCCTGGCTGTTTACAGTACCAGCAATGCGTACTAGAGGAGTGCGATAGTGATATCCAATACCGCTCCATACCATAATACCCGGTGCAGGACCAGTGTGGTGGTGCATAACGCAGCTGTTCAGCATCCTCTCTCCACAGTGTCTCCAGACTCGAATCCGACCATCGTGGTGTTACAGACAGATGCGTGACTTGTCAGTAAAGACAACTTCATTCCATTCTGCCACCCACATCCTGCTTTCATCGCACTATTAGTGGCGGAGACGTCTGTGGTTCTGCTTCAAGGGTAGACCAAGCAATGGACGTCTTGCGGACAGACCACTCTACTGTAAATGGCGTCGAATGATACGCGCAGACACTGAATGATGCGTTATAGATTCTATGTGCTGTGCTATGGTTCGTGATGTGAGTGAGCGATCCGTCACTGCCATGCGCACAATTTGCCTGTACTCATTTGAAGTGGTGCACTGAGGAGGATACGATCGACCACGTCTGTCCGTAGTACCCTCTTGCGTCCAACGGTCACATATTTGCATTACAGTTGTTTGGTTTCGTCCAACACGACTACCGATTTCCCTGAAAGATGATCCACAATCTCTGTAGGCCACAATCCTTCCTCTGTCGAACTCGGATATTTGATCAAAATCTGATCGCTGTTTTCTGCGTGACATAACTGATCGTTTTTTGAAAAAACACACAAGAAAACTCAATTGTTGAACTTGAAATCATCGAAATCTCCAAGCCTTAAATAGCACTTTGAGGTGCCGCCACAGGCGTGCGTGATGTGTGTCTCTGCTTAAATTCTAATCATTTGCATATCTCTCCTCCACTAATGCATGTTGTAAATGTCATGATATTTGCATGTTTCCTTCAGGGTGTTGCATTTACGGTGTCCAGCAGTGTAGTTTTGAAGCTCAGTAAAGGAAGAGGAAACATCCACGCAGGCACTTCATCTCCAAATTTCCCCAGCACACCAATGGAACACTTTGAATCTTGACAGATTGAACGTGCATCAGTCCCTCTACATGAACTGTCTTCAATGGTCATAGGTTTCAAATCCGTGACTCATAACACCACTCTCGAATTTCCTACCCCAACCACTTGTTACTATTGCCTTAAATAAGTTGCCTGATACTCTGTTGAAGAAACTGTGAGGTATGTTCTCTAATGGCGTAAATTAATGTCTAAAAAGTACGAATTAATTGATCTCTAGGCGTGGTCAAGGAATTACGATGAAAATCAATGTCGCTTTGAAGTTTTGTCTAATCCGCCTTATTTTGCAAATTTTAATCCAAGCTATTTCTTATTCCCAATTACCTAAACTCAATATTTTTTTAAGAAAAGAACTACATTGTGGGTCTGATAAATTTTATCATAAAGAACGTTGAAAGTACAAAAGCACTAGAAGAAATTCATAACTCTGAAAGTATTTTTTGTAGAATAACAAATTAAGAATTACAAATAAAAATTCAGCTTCACATCTCGATTATTTCAGCAATAATTAACACTTTACGATGCCACTTTGACCTTCATAACCGAAATAATGTCAAAACTCACTTAACAAATAAAGTCAGCTTGGTGACTGTGAGGTAGCGTAAGTCCCCAAGGGTGTGTGTTCAATCCCGGCAGGAATCGATAGATTTTTTGGATGTGAAAATCGTTGGCTTGAATGTCATATAATAATGCAGCATGTAAAAGATCCTGCATCAGTTTGCTCTGGTATTTCGGCAAAATTAACTCACGTAATATTCAACATGAGAGTTTGAATTGAATAAAATTCAAATGTCACAATCTAATAGTCGAAGTCACCACTAGAAGGGGGTACCAGTGAAAAGGCTTCCACTGATGGAGATTTTCAAAATGCAGCCTTTTTGAAACAAACATAATTTGACAAATAAATAAGCTGTCATACTTTCATTAAAAGTTTGCTTGTAAAAAATTGAACATATAAAGAATAGAAAATAACTTATAAAGGCAATCCTTGAGAAGTAACTTGAAAATCTACTTAAACTCTTACATTATACACTTTGAATAATTCTGAAACTTCTGTAGTTTAGATAATCAGAAAGTCTGCGACACATTAAGTATTTAAGTATTAAAGGTCATTACTTAGTTTTACACAAGATGATATATCTTTCTGCCTTGAATTTAGAATTATGAATGCTTAATCTCTAAGTTATGCTCATTTCTCACTCTCTTTGAAGTAATATACGGTTTAAGTAGTCTTCAATCTGAATTCTTGACACCTCTCATAGCTCCTAGTTACATTTTTCCCATGGAAACATTTCTAACTGATAAGTAGCATGCAAATTCAAAATATATTTAATTCAATAATTCATTCCCCACAACCTAACATGGAATTAATGTTACGTTCAAATTATGCTATTCTAACATTCGAAGTAGTTTTGTTGGATGCAACATCGGAATTTATGGTTAATATTTCAAAGTTTATTAAAGTTTAAAATTAAACGGAACTGCTGGTACTAAGAAATTATTATGCTACTTCGATTCAAATACACATCAATAATTAAACTGAAAAATATTCATCATAGATTCATAAATAAATGTTTTATTTAAAGACTTATATGCACATATTTTTATCAAATTTCTGTTATTGAAAATGGCTTTTTCTTAAAAAGTTTTGCGGTCGTATTGAAATTGTAGAAGAAAATTAAAGTTTTAAAAAGACAATTTTTACTTTTTTCAATGTATACTTTACTTTTTTCTTCTCTTAAGGCCCAGAAGTGTGTGTACTCTATTAACATAAGGGTTATTAAATTTTTAAGAGTATTTACAATAACATTGATGCATAACTTAATTTTAAAAATTGAGAAATCGCTTTAAACATTAATATGTAATTAAGGTTATTTTTAGTAAGAAGTGTATTTTAGCTTTGTACATTTTTTTAATTTAACTGCTATATATATATATTATGCTATATCCAAAAGTCGACATTTCCTTTTCAATGAATATACATGTTTTTTTTATTCCTATTTTCATTTTTTATCTTTCGCAACAAATTATTTTATGACATTTGAATAAAATTTTAAAAAATATTTCAAATAAAATACTCGTACTGAAGTACAAGTTATATTCGATACGAAAGTGGTTTAGAAAAATGAGAAATGATTAATTAAAATTTAAATTTCTCTATATATGCCATTTTTTTCGTGATGCTGGGATAAATTTATTTTTACGTGAGATATAGTTAGTAAGAAAGTGTCATAAAAATTTGAATTTAACTGAAGAGGAGCACCAAAAAAAATAGGATTTGCCTCGGGGTTCCCTCCCAAACTTCCAGCGCTTTCTCGAAAAGTTTGCTTGCGTCATAGATCGTGATGCAATAGATTCCTCTAGTTATTTCCAGAAGCATCTATATGGATTTCAAGTCTCCAAAAATGATGCCAACTTATCTGTTTTGCTAATATGTCATCATTGATATACAATTATAATGTAAGAGACAACGTTGCTTTGCAAATATTACATTTTGTTTCATAAAATAAATTAACAGAAAGTAATATTAATGCAACAAACATTAGATATAAATTATTCACCTTATTTTAAGATGAAACAATAACCACAAAAGAAGAATATATCATAATATATTGAAAAAATAGAACTACATAATATGTAAATTACAGTTTTACGCAATGAATATGAACAATTGTATAATCTGTATTATGAGGGTTTTGTCCCTCCATTAGATGAACATAGGACAAACCTCCTTAGAAATTAATAGAAACTTAAAACATAATAAAAATTAAAACATAAATTAATTCTATATGATGTATTCTTGGAATTTCTATTAAAATATATAAAATGAAACAATTTTTTTTTATTTTTATTTTTTTTTTATTTGGATTTTCAAAAACTATAGAAAATTATATGTTAGTTTAGACATGAATTTGCTAGACGAAAATACATTTCACTCCCCTATTTTTGCCCTTCTGTTTTCTCAGATATCATTTTTCCCCAATACAAACTGCGCCTCGTTAGGATTATTTGTTTGAAGGAAAACTTAACTTCTGGCACCATCGTGCTTCGGGAACGACCCAATCAGCCCAATCAACAAAAGCAGGACTTAAATTTTCTTTGTAAGTGTTAGTAAAAGCAGCCTATGTTGTTTTCCCATAGACGTGGAAAGAGAAGAATAGTTTTTACTAAGTTTATTTTACGTAGAATAAATTGAGTCGTGAGTAAAGGAATTTAAAATTGTAAGCATGCAATGCATCATTTTCATTGTATGATTGGGCACATTAATGTGATAGAGGAAAACATTTCAGCGTTATTTTAATATACACTGCTGTGTGGCCACAGTAAATGCAACACCAAGAAAGACAAGAGATAGCACTACAAAATTTATTTTGTAGATAACATGTTGACCATGTATCAAATGATTAAATTTATAGACTTCTGTAAAGTGTGGTTCCTGCCAGAATCAGTAGCCAGAGTAGCCGCCTTTATTGGAGATCACCGCTATCACACGCCTCAGCATTGATTCAAAAAGACTTTGGATGTGTTCTTGGGATACAGCAGACCAAGAAGCTTTCACACGTTGCCAAAGTTGATCTGGCGGGGCAGCTGGGGGTGTAATCTGGGTCAATCGTTGAGCAACCATGGACCACATGTCTTCTATCTGCGAGAGATTCGGAGAGCGAGCCGGCCAGGGATGTAATTCAATCTGGTGATTGACGAAGAACCCTTGGACAATGCGTGCCACGTGTGGTCACGCATTATCCTGTTGAAAAATTGCTGTGGGAAAGCCCTGAAACTAAGGAAGAACAACTGGCTGCAACACCTTGGAGATGTAGCGCTGGCTGCTTAATGTACCGGCAATGCGAACTAGAGGAGTGCGAGAGTGATATCCAATACCGCCCCTTAACATAATACCCGGTGCATAACCAGAGTGGTGGTACATAAAGCAGCTGTTCAGCATCCTCTCTCCACGGTGTCTCCAGACTCGACTCCGACCATCGTGGTGTTGCAGACAGGTGAGTGACTCGTCAGTAAAGACAACTTGTGACGTCTCTCGCGTCTTTCTGATTAACATGACTCCTATGTTCTTTGACGGCCACGATTAATGGCAAAACTTTTCCAACCCAATACCAAGAAGATAAACGATCATAAGATGTAAATGAGATATACTATAAAAGGATATCGTGGCAAGCTTAGATATAGCGTAGCAGGCTCAGAGATAGTATTGTGGAATTATTCTGATCGATAGAGTGACAAAGCTTAGTGTGAAATCTTGAGGATCAAGAATTAGCTGCCTTGCGGATCAAGAATCTTCATATATAAAGTTTATAGATTATATTCTCTAGGTCAAGGAACCAGAACTGAAAAAGGTAATATTGGATATAAGTAATTAGATAAACAGGATTATTTAGGATAATTAAGATAGAGGATCTAGTTGCGTGATCTGACTTAAATACGTGATTTAATTTGGGCTTGACTCTCACTCTAATTAAATTTGTCAAATTAGAATTTAAGTATTATAAGTTACTCTTAATAAAAGTTGTATTAAGAATTATGTCTCATCATTTTGATAATCCCACACCTCTAGCTTACGCGGAACCGGCAAGACATGGTCATCACAGGATGGTTATGTCTCAATGGCGCCCGAACATCTATAATTCTGGGTTAGGTAATGTAGGTGGAAATACGATTCTACCTGAAATGTACTTTTCAGGGTCGGAGAATGTTGCAGAGTTTATCGAGTGTATCGACAATAATATACAGTTACTTGAAATCCCAAGTAATCTGTCATGTGCTTACTTAAAAAGTCATCTCAGGGGAAGGGCTCAAGATTGGTATTCGATATTTGGTTCGTTGTTAGTACAAAATACAGCCACGGATTTTGCGCAGCTCAAAGCTGAATTAGCGAAGGCTTTTCCCGCGATCAAAAATAAAAAAGAACTACAGTCGGAGTTTTATGCATCACAGCAGGGAAGAAATCAGGAGGCGACTGATTTTGTATATAGATTACTAAAAATAGAGAGAAGTTTAGAATTAGGAATGTCCCAAGCAGACTTAGTGGATCATATTTTAGTTCGACTCGAACCACAGGTACAGGACTACGTGGAAGTCCGAAATCCACAAAATACGATACAACTTTTAGAAGTCCTGGCTAAATTCGAAGAGAGATATTCTTGCAAAT
>BMAV01025685.1:0-49767 GCA_019973955.1 Trichonephila inaurata madagascariensis | reverse complement strand
GACTACCGATTTGTCTGAAATATAATCCACAATCTCGGTAGGCCCTTATCCTTCATCTGTCGAACTCGGATACTTGATCAAAAGCTGATTGCTGTTTTCTACGTGACATAACTGATCGTTTTCTTAAAAACCCCCAAGAAAAACACAATCGCCGAACTAGAAATCGTCGAAATCTCCAAGCCATAAATAGCGCTTTGAGGTGGCGCCACAGGCGCGCGTGATGTGTGTCTTCGCTGAAATTCTAATCATTTGCATATCTCACTTCCGCTAATGCATGTTGTAAATTTCAAATATTATTTGCATGCTTCTCGCAAGGTATTGCATTTACGGTGGCCAGCAGTGTATTCTAAGATACTTATTTGATAACAATATTTTTCTTTAAATTATTTCTTAAATTTTACTTACTAAAAAATAAGTTTTTCTACAATTGTTGCTTCCCTCAAATCATAAATTCGAGTCTTGCCGCTGGTGGAAAAGCTGTTATGTAAAGAGAGTGATGCACGTTAATTCGGTAGAAGCACAAATAAAACACATCCTCATTTCTTATGAAATTTGTAGGTAACATATACACTAATATTAAATAAATGTACTTATCCTCTATATCATAAAAATGACGTAACATGAAGGAACTATCCAAATGGGACATAAATTGCAATGCTATTTATGGATTACAAGCGAACCTTTGATACTTTACGAGAATTTGAAGATTTTGTTCAGAAAATACAGCTAAAATAGCAATACTAATTATCATAAAAATACTTTGAAGTACCTCTCATTCAGTTACAAACTACAAAGCGGTGCGGTTTTGACTCGTAGAAGGGGAAATGTCTACCGACGAGACTTCTTGCCATATACTTTCTAAGCGACGAATTTTATCTGTGTTATCAGGAGAAAGTTGGAGAAGTCCTTATCAGAGAGTAAATACAGTAATATCCCGAACTTATGCTAGAGGAGGGAATGAGAGACAATCTCGTAAGTCGGAGTATGAGTTCGCATATAAATACATATAAATTATTTTTAGTTGGGACTAGAGTCGAAAGAAAATACTAATTTTGAAAAAAAAATTAATAAAATCTTAGATAACACAAATCCAAAATCTCAAATCGATGTTATTCTTATTTAGAAGGTTTCATAAAATCTAAAAAAGTAGTCTACTGTCTCAAAGATTTTTTTTCTTCCATAACAGGCAAATAACATTTTTATTCCTTGTTTAGTTAAAAAAAATATATGCTCATCATTCAGGTCTATATTTTCTAAAACTTATAACCCTTTTTTCAATTAAGTTGAGATCTGTCAAATTCCCGACCGTCATTCGATCCTCTGATGGAAAGACTCTTACTTCTGCAACGTCCTGCACTTCTATGAGCTCATTCATTGTTAGCTTCTGATTCTTGAATGTCATCACTGTACACTTCTATATTCATTTGCTTCTTGCGGAGTCGGCAAATGTTTCAATCAAATTACCAGTTTCTCCAACTCGACCATTTTTTTCTCAAACAATCAATGAGATTTGAAAATCCCGTAAGTCGATTTATCACTGTATGTTATATTTGGAATATATTGAGAACCTATATATTTTGACTTTGGACAGTTTTGGAGAAACCCGAATCTAAGCTGTAGAAAAACTTGTTGTAATGCAGCTCGGCAGTGTCTTCTTGAAATATAAACCCAGGTAATCGTATAAATAAGGGCGACATTCCGGGATGTAGAATCGCATCGACGTTACACTGTACAGTAAAGATGGTTAATAAACAGGTTCAGCTATTATAATGATATTACACGCTTTATGATAACTACTAATTATCAGGCTGTGTCGTGCATGTTAGTCATTTAAGTATATTACCACTGTCTTGGACGTCTCCCGAAACTTCTACATTGGTTTTCAGAGACACATCAGTGAAAAAACATCCTACTCCAGTCTGCCAGATATCTGGTAATACTCTGGCGATGTCGTTGTGATGTGAACTGCGTTATATCAGCCTCAGTAACAAATCAGTGGTGATTGGTATCACTGTTATCTCAGCTATACGTCAGATCGTTTATGACAGCGATACTCAACCACGCAGCTTTTTTAAATGGCCCGGTCAGTGCCCCCATTGCTCTAAAAAATTCACTTATTTAAGAAGAATACATTAAAAATTTCATCCATTCCTGCCAATATCGTTGAAGGGCAACCTTGCTCCAACACAAATGTAGAACAACCCTGAGATTTAATTGCTCTTCTTTCTTTAATCAAATTAAACGTTCTATCAAATAGTGGTCTCTGCTCATAATATTCAGGAATACATATGCGAATTATTGATGAAGTACACGTGTGGCGATAGAAACACAATCGCATGATTGTTATGCCTTAATATTAGAATATCTGTTTAACATACCATCAGTGTAATCTAATGCACAAGAGTTACAGCCACCGTATTTATTCGAATAGAAGTGGCCATCAATTATAATACGCAACCCAAATTCTCAGCACGTTTTATGTGCAAATTTTTTTAAAAAAAGCTTGTAAAAGAGATTATCGATATCCAGTACTTATGAAATTTTAAAAACTTTTGAAGGGAGAGCTTATAAGAAGTGAATTAGCTAACGAATTTTCTCGCCTTGTGGAATCTAAGCTACACCCTATTTTCAATAGCAATAACATTGGGAAAAAACTGTGTCTTAAATTATAAATCACTTATTATTCATTTCCACTAAAAGTTTATCTCTTGCATATTCTAGTGTAAAAAAATATGTGATTTCATACCCTTCGAATAACGTTTTGTTGAATTTCTTTTTATGTTTTTAAGTGAATTTTAGCTGTCTAATTAAAATTAAATTTAGATCATAATCAAGTTGTATGTATGATATATTCTATCTAGGATCTAGAATTCGGAAGTAATTTGATACATCATGGAAGCACTGAAATTTTCAAAAAGAATGTAAGTACTGTTTTAAAATTATATCTTAATGACATATATATATATAAGACAAAATTTTTAGAGAGAATATAATGATATCTCTTAACCCAACTTCTATCGTTCCAAAAATTATGACACCTGTAACTTTTTAAGGACTGAAATTTTGTTGACCTGTAATGAATTATCTGAACTATTCTTCAATATAAAGTTCCACGAAATTTTTTGTTCATCTCAACTCTTATTACTCAGTAGAAATAAAATACGGACCCTGAACCATTTGCTCTTAAATTACTTTTTTCCTACCAACTTTTCCCTCTTATTTCACACTATTTCTTATATTTTTTGCTTCTTTAGAGCTTTTACTTTAGACTTAATAGACTTCCCTCAAAAATAAATATTTTTACTGCGACAAAACTAGTAATTTAGATTCGCACAAGACAAAATATTTTTAATTACTGCTACGTGAAATGTCAAAACCTTGACCTTTTGCAAGCCAACAAATAAAATTCGTATCTAACTTCCGAGTGTAAAATCATTTTACGCTCGACAAACCTCCTTGATTAGAACTCACTGCTTTCTGCATTTCAAGAGGTAATGTATCTCAAAACGCCTACTTAGTTAAAAGTTTTATGTCTCTGAAATTATTTTTCTTTCTATTCGTTTTTCAAGGAAACGGGGTAAAAGATTTTCTTAACCAGCAACAGTACCTGCAAGTTTTAATATATTACTATAAGAAAATTACTAGTTTTCCTGAATTTCCCGTATAAATATGTGTAATAAACATTATTACAAAGCTTTCAGAAGATAACGTAAAAGATTGTTTTAATAACAAGTAATTAACTTGAAAATTGTGAACCCTGATCTAAACTCTTAAGGTAAAAATTATAGTTGTTAAACTGAGCTTTAAGGACTTCAATAAACCATGAAAACATTAAAAAGCCCTATTTTTGTCTCTTTCTTTTATGTAACGTTTCTTAATAATATTCCATAAAAAAATGTGATAATAACTCCTTGAAAATAATTTGTTTAAGTACACTTTTATATATAAACTAAACACAGCGGTGCAACTGCCGATGCCCACTGAAGACCCGCCATGTAGGGGAGTTCAAAATTCCTCCCACTGGTGTGGTGTGGTAGTTAAGAGAAGAGAGTGCCAGCTCAGGTGTCGTCCTCGTCATTTTAAAATGGTTCAAAATTACGAGGTCCATCACCAAAAGCCCTCGTGTGCGAACAGTGCGACGTTAATATTCACTTGCTCACGCAACTGCTGATGAGAGTTAAGGACTACAAAATCCATCTCAGTTTTCGTGATCTTGGGCATTGAGATTCATGAGCAGTTGCTTCGGCCAGGTGGTCAGTCTGAAGAAAAACCTCAGTGTTTTGCTCCCAAGCAAGCTTTGGTGTTCATTTATTACAAGGCTGAGTGGACCTCACCCAGCTCGGGATTTGAACCCCGCACCTGTGGCACGATAGCGTGATATGCTTCCACTCGGCCACTGGGCGTCAACATTTATTTATATGACTTGCTGCATGGCCCGGCGTTGCACGGGTTTTCTCTTCTTTTATAAATCTTCCCTTTCCTTCACAAAATCAGAATTTCTAATACTCTTTTTCAAAATGAATTCCACCACCCCTCCCTCCTCCGCTTAGTCCGGCGTTCCTCGGGCATTTACCGATTGTATAACTTAAAATTCCCTGTTTCGAAATTCTTTCACTTCTTTTCTTTCTCACACAGGTTTATTCCCCCGGACATTGCACGAACATTTTTAAATTCATAACATATTGTCACGGAAATTCCTCTTCCCCTCTCGGTATCAGAGCTCTCGAGTAAGTGAACAGTGGGACTTTAATAATCACTCACTCACTTAACAATTTTTTAGGCCCTGGAAATGAAAATGTACTTTTATAAAAATAGTTGTATGTTGAAAAAAGTAGAAATTTTTATAATTACAAAATTTCACAACTTTATTAAATAAATAATTAAAATTGTGAGTATTTTTTGAAATTTTCGATACACGAGAAAAAAGTTCATACAATCATTTTTATAAATGAAGGAGTTATAAAAACTTTGAATTTGATATAAGTAGTTATTAAATATTTGAAATTTGAGTATTTCTTAAAATTTCGTAAAAAAAAGTTTTTGGCAATTTATTTTTAAATCGCAAACCCTAAAAGATCAAAGTATGAGTTTTTTAAAATCATTTTCATATAAACGCATTGATATTGATTCATTTTAGAAAAAAAATCATAAAATATATAAAGTAGCGTTATTTTGTAAAAAAAAAGAAAAAAAAAACATACTTCATTGTGACGAAGTAAATTATCTTCCCGATTCATGCAATTATTTTTATAAAGAATAAGTTATAAAAAATTTGAATTTAAAAAAAAGAAATTAAATATTTAAAATTTGAGTATTTTTTTAAAAATTCGTAAAAAAACAGTTTTTGACATTATTTTGATGCAAAATAATAGACGATGTACTTTTTAATTAACAAAGAATTAATTTAATAATGAAATAATAGAAATAATCCTTTTTTCTAAAATCTCTTAAAAATCAAATTTCTCCTAAAATCAAATTTCTATAAGTAATAAATAAAAGAAAAATTTACAGAGAGATGGCTATTGAAACGATTGCTTTTTTCTGAACGTTTGAATGTTTGATTAAAAATATAAATATATATAAGCTATAAAATAACAGTATTGGGGAAAGCCTATATATATATACATGTACTGAAAAAAACATTCAAAAAGAAAAAAACATTATGTTAAAAACATTTTGATATTTTATTTTAATTTTAACGTTTTTCATTCCACGGAGTTTAGTAAATTATTTAAACACGTATCTGACAAAAAAACATGTCATACAAAACTAACATATAACGAAGAAAACTATTAGTTGTCTTGCACTCTTTAAATCATTTATCAGTTATGTGTAATGTATTGAATACTGTTGTGTAAACATCAATTAACGTAAGTGATGAAAGCAGCGAAATTTGCCTTTCAAGAAATCAGTGACCTTCTCTATCGCGCATCCGCAAAAATTTCACCCGTATCCTCAGAGTTGAAGCAAATAACCTTAACACAAAACAGAGCTTTTCATGAAATATTTAAAAGAATTTTTTAAGAGCATGAATTTTAAGCTAATGCTTCCAATCTTAACCCATCGATTGCAAGCAACAGTAATTTTTAAACAAAAAATGAAACAAAAATAATGCTACAATATTTCTTGCAAAAATGGTAAAAAAGACAAAAACAATTTTTAAAAAAAACCCGTAATTTTTAAGCAATTTTCTCAATCTTTGTACAGATTACGGATAATATCGTTCTACATACGGAAAAAAAGTTTCGTTGAGATTATTTTTATAAATAAAGAAGTTATTAGGAATTTAAATAAAATGTTACGTATTTTTTGAAAAGTCGTAAAAAAAGTTTTTGACATTTAAATTTTTAAATGACTGATTCTGTTGTTGTTGTGGCTAATCCTCAGTCTGTCTGACGGAGTCAGACAAGACCCAAAACACCATTGGTTCTTAAGAAATCCAATACCAGGAGGGGAGAGAAAAAACTGTCCTCCCTCGAAAGTCCCAAGCAGTCCAAGATGTGATCTGGAGAGGCTTGCTGAGTCTTGCACTTGGTACACAGAGCAAAAGTCTTCCTGCCTCCACAAAAGGAAAGACTCTTTATGTGGCCACTTTTTAATCTAGAGATTGCAGTCTGAGAGGCTCTGCCACATTTAAGTAGGAATGAAGATCCTGGATGTTTGCTTTCATACCAGTGTTGGTTGGGCGGGGTCCTCCACTCCTTTAAAATTTCAGATTTAACCCTAGATTGATGTTCAGAGTAGGTGAGGGTTAAAGAGATAAGAGGAGACCCTCTTTAGCCAAGAGATCCGCTTGTTCGTTTCCAAAGATGTTAACATGGGATAGAATCCACTGGGGGGAAATGAACATCATGGGACTCTGATAGTTGTCTACATTTTTGAAGTATGGAGACGCCACCTTTGTCTCCGAGTGGGATCCAGTTATAAAGAAGTTGGAGAGAACTGCGACTATCAGAGAGGTAAAAAAAAGTTTTTGACATTTTTTTTAAATGACTGATTTTAAAAGAGAATAGCATGACCATTTATGTGTAAAGTATCATTTCATTAACGCGAAAGACAATGCAAGTGGAACGATTTAGAAATCATTTTCATAAAAATATATCAATTTTGACTCATTTTAGAAAAAATCGTAAAAAATAGGAAATATCATTATTTTGTAAAATAAATTATACCGTATTGTGACGAAGTGAATGATCTTTCTGATTCTGTGATTAATTTTTATCTGAGTCTCATGAAAAACATAGATCGTGTTTTAAAAACGTCTGAGATAAAAAGGTCGGAGAATTTGAACTTGGAAATGGTCAAAACGGGGGGGGGGATTCCTCGGATCATTCCCAATCTTTTGGTACTTCGACAAGTTTCTGCGTCTTGCGGTTCGTGAGAACATACACCTAGTTGAACGCCGTATATGTTTGTTTACCTACGAATTTTAATAGTGTAGATTGCTTGAAAATTTTTATACATTTTCACAGCCTGTGCTCTTCTTAATTCCGAGGGAGTCTAATGATTAGCATCACGAACTCATGATCGGCGTTGTTTGACGGTGGTTCGAGTCATGGTGATACCCACCTTTTAGATGGACCGTTAAACCTACCATCGAAAGTAAAAATCCTCACTTTGGCATGTTGTAAAAGTTTGGAGATTGGGGTATCAGATCTCGGTTGTTCTGTTCGCTTGAACAGGGTTTAAAATTACTGGGTCCATCTCCAATAGGCATCAAGGGGATTTAGTGGGTGACGTTAACTAAAATTTAAATTCTCAAAATGAAGTATGCATTTACCAACTCATCTGTTATCAACAGCATAGTTCAATTCCCTTAATGTCTTTCTAATTTTGTGACTTTGTCTACTGATATACGAATTATAAATGATTTGTGCACATTGTATCCTGTGTTCAGTAGAGAGAAAAAAATGCATTATATGTTACGATTCGCGTATTAAGTACTCTCGAAATCTGGTAATCTTAGATCAACAAGGGAAGTTAATTAACATATTCTGAATTAACTATGGATTTCTCATAGTTAAGCTCATTTAATATTTCATATTTGTAAAATGTACTGATGCGCATGACCATGATAGAAGGAACAGAACATTGCTTGACAAAATAAGGAAACTTGTATAATTTTTGCAAAATTGTGCTACAAAAATTATCTTTATAATTGACAGACCTATTTGTTCATAAGATTAATATCACATAATTTCTGAGGCACTATGAGCTTGTACGAATGCCATACTACTATACTCTCGTATGAATAAAATTCCGAAATAAAATTATATTTAAATGTGAAGCAAATATTCATTAATGAACTTATAATTTTTAAATAAGATGAGGATAACAAAACGTTTCTCCTACAATGGAAATTAAAACTATGACTTCCATCTTATTATTTGAAAGTATAACTAAAATCATTTACGGCATTCTTATTCTCTTGCGACAATAGATTTCAATAAAAATGTTAAATTCTAAGATGAGGAATATCTGTAATATTATTTAGATCTAGATTAATGCGCAGCTTGATTTTTATTATACTGACTCTCTTCAGAGCCATCTATAGCTGGATCTAACCACCATAATGGAACCAAAACCAATCTTAATATGGACATGAATGATGGCATGAGAAGTAAGATTCCGAAAAAGAAATACCGTATTTATACTGAATCTAAGCCGCACTTTTTTCCCCCAAAAGTTAATGCTACTGAAAATTGGGTGCATCTTAGAATAGAAAGTGAAAAAAGGTTGGATAGGGTATTTACAGCAATTACAGGTTTATGTATGTATTTAAAAGTTAATTATACTGATAAAATAACCAATTATTAGCTTCTAGTTGATTTAGCTTCTACAGCTTCTAATTAATTTTAAGTTTATTTTAATTTCATAAAATTGGTTATCGATAAACCATTTCGCACTATTTTTCATTTTCCACAAAATCTTGTTGAGAATTACGGGTGCGACTTAAAATCGATGGCGGGTTAGATTTAGAAAAAATAAAATAGTAGTAACACAAACAAAATAACAGGAAAATGTGTTTAGTTTTACTCGCTAGATTTACTTTCCCGACTAGAAATTCTGCCACATTCATCACCATCGCCGTTTTATATATAGTGCATTCTTTGCACAATATTTCTTACGACCGTACACTACATATCATGAGGAATATTTTACACTTTTTGTGATATATGTACCAACAATGGTTTCCCCTAGTATTACAACATCTGTGTGTGTTACCACCTTTTCTGATGTAGGTTTACATCCTCAGCCTAGGCGAATTGTCAGTGACTCTGTTTTTTCGAACTTCTTAATCCGTCTTTTCAAAACATGAAGCGTAAAAGCCCCTTATTTAGCTTTCGTAGATCACGCAGATACGTGAATGATTAAAATAATACAGTATTACCAATCTGGATACGCGGGAGCTCCATAGTCACTTGAGCTGGCTCACCTCTGGTGAAACTACTGAGTTTCATAGTCCGAATGGCCTGTTGTGCATGAAAGTATAAATTTGAATTTTGCTTTGATACCCGGATTTTATTTGGATTCTCGGTTTTGTACGCTACAAAATTGCCAAGGATACCCCTATTGGTAATTTTTGAAACTAATTTTTCTTTTCACGGAATTTTACTTTTCATGTCATTATTCGCCTCCATATCAAGTTTCGTTACATTGCGTTTATTGGATAGGGCTCAAACAGACAGTGAACAGTGTCAGTTTAAAAAAGATTTCACCCTGTGCATAATTAAGCAAGTGGAAATAAGTTTTACTTATTTTTGTCTTACTGGAAAATAACTTTAAAAAAAACACACACACACATCAAATAAATTATATGTAACTTTTGCTAAATGCTAAAAAGGAAAAAAAAGAACATAAGAAAAAACTCGATTTATTTCTCGTTGTGGAAAAAAGAGAAAATCTACTCAATTTCAAATGTTTGAAATCCTATTCCTAATCGGGATTCAAAATAAGAATCAAAACGGGGAAGCTGTGTGTGGGATGCTCTGTAGTCCAATACTTGGGAATCTTCTTTTCCTTCTCAGTCAAGCAAATTGTCAGTTGGGATTTATACAAAATAGCAGAGATGTTGCAAAGTGCAGAAGGAAAAAGAAATTTGAAAAGTAGAACGACTTTACTTGAACTTCAAAGCGGATTTTGCATTTAGTCTTATGTCCTGATGTCAGCTTATTTGGAATAAGAGGCTCAATGCAGTGGAAGATATAAACAAGGGAGGAAAATATTTCAGCAACATATTAATGGACAGAAGATGAGTATTAGAATTCTAGTCCTGAATTTCTTCAAATGCAAAATATTTTTCTTTAATGCTCTTCGGCTTATATTTATGCAATAAGATTCAAATATTGTTTACAAAAACAACAGTTCTAAAATTGATTATGAAGTCTTTGTAAACATCTTAAAATATAACTTTAAATTTGATAAGAAAATAAAATTCTAAGGAGTAATAGTAAATTGCATATGTTTCTCATCTTAAATTCTGAAAGTCTATTGGTACACATTTTTGTCAAGTTTCTCAACTCTTAAAGGGGGATTTATGTATAAATATTCTATACGTGAGTTTCTCTAGGATACTAATTTTTATCTAATGTATTGATTGTAACGGTTTCAAAATTATGAAGTACCAAAAATTACTACAATAAATGACTTTGGATTTTTGCTCAGTTTTTTTTATATCAGAGCTTATTGCTATCAGAAGGGGTTTGCATGACGTATGTGAAACCGAGGTTTAGTTTCAAGACGTTTGGATTCTGACTGACAGCTGTGCTTCCGAACATCTTTCCAATTGGACATCTATAGGGGACCAAACTAGCTTTGATAGCCTTAATCTTCTTGATCGGATTTCTTCTAATCATGGCGTACATTTTCAGTATGTCCCATCCCACGTGGGGATTGATGGTAATGAGAAAGCCGATTTCTTAGCCAGGACTGCGGCTGAAGAGGAGGTGAGCCCTACTGGGAATCTTACATTCAGTACATTATCTTCCCTTAAGAAGATTGAACTCCATATCTTGGAAGAACTCCTCCTATTCATCCTTGGTACTTCGGAAGAAATTCAAGAGGTTCATTCAAGCTTATGCCTGGGAAATACCAGATTGCCTTCTCGCGCTTTGTGAGTGGCCATATAAAAGCTCTCACTTTTAGCCAGGGTAAGAAGATATTTCCAGAGGGCCACTTATGTTATTCCAAGCTCGCCTCTCCTGACTTGCTTCAAAAAGGACGAGGTCTTTCTGAACCCTCTTCTGTTTTTAGACTTTCTTGATTTTTTTTAGATTTATGGAGATTGTTTAGCATTACTAGACAGTGTGGGATTAGAATCAACAAAAACAGTAGAAGATGTATAATAAATTCAGAATGGTAACAATGTGGATAAGAAAATTATATCTAGCAAGGGGGAGGACACGACTAAGGAAATTCATTTTGGGACGAGACTTGGTGTAATAGTAATACTTCTTTAGGGTGTTCAACCCTCTAAGTAATTCCGCCGAATGGTCAGTCAATTCGGAGAAAATATAGCTTTCGAAATTCATGCTTACCTTTTATGCAATTAAGTTTTAAATACCTCCATCGACGCAATGGCTTAGTTGGTAAGATGCCTGCTTTATATGCGAGCGGATAGGGTTCGAATCGCGGGAGCAAGTCTTCTTTCTGTTCATTTCATTATTTTTTAAAATTATATAATTAATATTATTAAATTAATTATTTTATAATAAATATAATAAAGATATTATATGTCTTTTTATATATTATTAATTTAGTTATTTTATAATGATTTAAAATATTTAATAAGTCCTTTTTTTAAATACATTTATTTAATTTTAAAATTAATTAAATGAATTGGAAAAAAAAGTTACTCGAACCCTATCCACTCTCGTAGAAGGTAGGTTTCCTAACAACTAAGCCATTGCGTCGTATGCGATAGTTAAAACTTAATTGTATAAAAGGTAAGCATGAATTTCGAAGGCTATTTTCTCCAAATTGACTAGCCAATCGGCGGATTTACATTGAGGGTTGCACACCCTAAAGGAGTACTACTATCGCACCAAGCTTCGTCCCAAGATGAATTTCCTTCGTCGTGCCCTCCTCGTTTACGTCGAAAAAAGACTTAAAATTTTAAAAGAGTGAAGGGTTAAAATTCGGAAAACAAAAAAAAATCAATTCGTTCAGAAAAGTCTAAAAACCCTTAAGAAATGATGATAAAAATTTACAAATATTGTGAGCATTTTAAAGTTCGTCAGGATGGATGGGATTCAAGAATTATTATGTTAGAAAGAGCTATAATTTTTTAACTAATTATAATGCATTTTGTAAGAAATGCAACACCATGAAGGAGTCATCAGGATTAAATGAAATGTAATACACAAACGATTTGTAGTCATACAAATAAATGAATAAAACTTCAAAGATAAAGAACAGTATTAAATGTCCGAAATCAGTATTTGCTATAGACAACACGCGCTGCAATGAGTGCTGCTATATGACATGGGATGGAGTCAAACAGATGTTGAATTTCTGCTTATGGAAGATAATTCCATAATGCTTGTATGTACCCCCAAAGTTTGTCTTTAGAAACTGTAGGACATTGATAACAAGCAAGATGCCGACCAACCAAATCCCTCTCATTTTCATTAGCCACATATCCGGCTAATAATCAAACCAAGAAAAAAGTTGCATGTTTTGGGCTGAAAGAAAGTCTCGAAGACTCCTTGCAACATGTAGGCATGCATTATCCCGTAGAAAGGTAGCTCCATGGATGCCTTGAAGGAAGGAAACGACTTCAGAATTTAGCGCTTCACGGACGTACCTGTAACTATTCAGATTACCATCAATTCGTAACAGCAGAGATCGTCCATGATACGAAATCAACCTCAGGACATACTCATATATCCGGGTTTTCAGCCACTATGGCATTCGATAATGCACTCTGGAAGGCATTGTTCAACAGCATAACATCTAACACGAATGCGGCCTTCATGGTTCCACAAATTAAAGTGGGATTCGTCAGAAAAGACAACTTGTTGCCAATGTGCCCATCATGCTCTGAGTTCACGAACCCATTGCAGACGCAGCCGTCGATGGTTTGTGTTGAGGGGAATCCTGTATAAAGGAATTTTTGCACGCAGTTCATAGTACAGCAGACGTTGACGAAGCCGGCATTAATACACCTATAGCAGTAGACCAACGTGCTACCAACTGCCTGAAGGAAGCTGTACAGTCATTCATCGCCATGCGGACCAGATGTCTGTCATTGTTTGCTGATGCTACCTTCGGTTGCCAATTTCAGTTTTTAGAGTTCATTACTCGTTGGTCTACTGCTTCTAAACTCGCATCACTGTTGAACTGTTCTGCTACACACGAGCTGTTATTGAGAGACAGAAAAATCCTTCTTCGCGAGTTCAAAGTAAGTTTTTGAAATATCATCCTATTTCGTCGTGGTGGCATACTTGGGTCTCACTAAACATTCACTACTAACAAATAACCATGCACGATTTCCAACGTCCCGTTACCACCCTCTTATTTCTACGCTTTCAGCATCAGTTAAGAGAGCGTTGCTCATACCACGCATACGTGGTGACTCTGAAACTTTACTACTTTGTATAACATCCCGTAATTGCCATTTTCTGCAAATTCCATTTCATTCGAATGATTCCTTCATGATGTTGCATTTTCAACAAACAGCAACTTATATTCAAAATTTTAATAAAACATAGTTTTTGCACTACATCAGGCCATAAATGATAGCGTAAATGAATTTATAAAAATGCAGTTTATATTATGAGGATGCAAAACTGAAACAATTTTCCACTGATATAGTTTCAAAATTCCACTTTACCAAAGACAAAGGCTCCAATAAATTATATAAATAAAATTATATATATATATATATAAAAGTTTAAATATTATTTAATTGTTAATAAATCATGCTTTACAAAACACCAACCCAGATATAAGTATTGGAATTGTAACACTCAGATTTAAATCTTCCCCCACATACTCTTTAAAAATAAGAGAATAAATTAGAATATGTAACAATTACATTTAAATTCTACCTTCCCTTGACGATTAGTGACAGCCAGGGGGCACCACTTGTTCTTTTGAGAAGCGGGAACTCGTTCTTCCCTCTCTTCTGCCCTGGATCGCCCCCGGAGAAAGTCGTGCACACGTGGAGTCAGGGAATGCCTGTTTCCCTCCTTTAATCCTTAAGCTATTTTTTTCTGTAACTATAATTGATGTGTGTTGTTTTATTAAGTGTTGCGGAACGTAAGAAAATTAAAAAAAAAATAAGAATTGTTCCTGTAATGAAGTGCCTCATTTATTTCAATACAACGACATGGGGATTGCCATAAATATCAATTAAAATGTGGTATCTATTTGTAACTTCCAACATGAATTCTAGTCTTCAAACGAAATATCTTTGAATGCCTTTCAATTTGAACAGAAGGAACACTTTGAAAAAAGGATTCATTAATTTTTTTTTAAAAAATCTTTCACTCTAATTTTTTTTGTTTTTCTCCTTAAATTCCTATGCATTAAATAAATTTCTTGATTACCTGCTCTTGATACAAAAATAATTTGTTTTATTCATTTTTGTTCATATTAGAATTAAAAAATGCACACTTAGAACACAAATGTATTCACATTCAAAACCCAAGATAAAGACCACATGGATGCATAACAATAGAAATACAACAGGCTGAACAATTTTTAACCGCGACAAACTCAGTTTTTCGGCTAGTTAACTATTCTTTTCTGTTTATAATACTGAGAAAATTCAATAAGATTCCAAGGGACTGGTATCCTTAACCCAGCATTAAAGATCGATTTTAACACATATGTAAACACTGCACATATATATATATAGGCCTTAAACCAATGTTTAATCTGGCAAACTTAGTTCCTAAGGCCACGAGTTTTCTATTATACCACTGAAGCTATCTTATTTCTGATTTATACTGTCTTTATATTTCTGTTTATTGCTTTGGTTTATTAGATATTTGGTAAATTAGTATCTGACTGTGCGGTTTTTTATGTTAGGCGCTGACCTTGTACACCCTAGTTGGCGTGTTAGACTTCGGCCCTTTATGATGCATAAAATCGACAGCGTTATGTCATATGATTATTCGGAATGTTTAAGTTCCCTAGAGTACTTGTTTGGCTTCGTTTGTCCTGGCAAAATTAAACTCCTTCGCTTCGTCAGTGTTCAGGTGCCTCAATCTGGGGAGGAAACCGGGCGTCCAAATTGCATTGCGGCAATTGGTATCCACCTTCATGGTGCCACACTAAAAAGTGATACCAGCTCCCTGAAAATGTACTAGGTCTACAATGGTAATAAACTCTACTCAAGTGACTGTAAGGACTTGGATAAATGAGACAAAAATATTATTTGGATTCTGGGAACTAAGGTATCCGACTACTTGCGACAACTTTTTTTTTTTGAAAAAATGAAGATATGTGGATTTTTTGGGGATTTTTAGGTTTATTTAGTATATTTTAAGCAAAAAATCGTAAAATTGAAAACAGAAAAAAAATTTATTATTATTAAAATGTGAAAAAACTGGTAAAAATGTATAAAAAATTACATAAACGGGACCCGCTCTGTACAAAAACTTTTCGAACAAATTCTCAATTTTTCAATTTTAATGTGTTACTTTGTTATTCATGTTTGAAATGACCTTCAGGAGAATAGATATTTTAATTTTTATAAAAACTAGAGTCCTCTATCTTAGTGACTATATTAAATTGCTTAAAAGAACAGTAATTATATTCACATAAAGGACTGTAAATTTTGAAACAATACAGTGATTGATAAATTTTAATAATTAGTTTCCTTAAATTATTTTCAAAACTTTTTGAGCGATCGCTGTCCGCGTTTGAGTTTTTCGAAAAAAACACATTTCGAGTAAAACGCATTTTAAAGTTTGACATCTTGTGTAAAGTTATGGCATCTTCTTTAGTTAAAACACTTGTAGTTTTTGTTCTAGTGATTGGAAAACAAAAGGCTTGGTATTCTTATTAAGCTAATAAAATGGTCTATAAAATAAAATCATAAAACAAATTTGTCAATTTTTGAAAAAAATCATGATTTTAGGGTAGTCGGATACCTTATAAGATGGATGTACTGTATTGAAAACTGCTCACTGATGGTAGCTTATAAATTCAAATACAAGTGGGATTCAACCAGTTTTAAGGATAGCCAACGGTCTCCTTTTTTTCCTTATAATGCTGAAAAGTAATGGGTAATAACATACAAAAACAGCCACACACATACATAAATATACATCTGTGAGTGCGAGTGTACGTGTACAAATATTGTTTTCTCTAAAACATTTTACAGATCATGTAGGATAATAAACTGTGACTGTGTAAAAAATTGAAAGAACTAATGAACTGAAATTGAATTAGTTGAAACAAAACTTATTGGGTTGGTGCTGATCCAATTAAGAATCTATTCAACATACTTCGCTTCATACAACTTGGGACAAACTAAAATAAATGCTGCATCGAATAATAGAAAAAAGAAGGAAAATTGAAAAAGTCAAAAATAAGGAAAACATTTCTGAAGTTTTGTCAATTTCTCAGAAAATAAAGGTGATGCTTCCTCACAAAAAACTCTGTCCTTCTGTACTTTTCTTATCCTATTTATTTTTTTTATTCAGAGAAAAGTTTGTCGGTAAACGCAACAAAGTGTCTCAAACAGGAAAAGTTTTTCCTGAACTTTCTATTAAAACGCCTATTGTTAGCGCTTCTGTTGCTTATTCCGCTGAGTCTTGGTAACGGAGTTCCTAAAAAGTTTCTTAAAAAGGTTCCATTCTGTATGTTACGACTAAAATTTCAACAGTTGACTTAAAATTATATTTTTGATGTAGACGTTTTTAAATATTCTTCATTGATTAAAAAGTTATTTCTCTCTCTCTCTCTTATTCTTTTTTTTTGTGAAGAATAATGCTTTTTTACCAGTAAAATTGATTTATCTTGTTTTTTTGCTTTTAGTTTATTACCTCGTTAGAAGGAAGTGCATAATTGTATTGCGGTTAAATCAATTATTTATATGCATATATATATATATATATTTAGTCCAATTCTCTACAAACCAGAAATGAACATCCATCAATCAAAATTGAAAAACACAGAGACAGTAAGAAAACCACACAATGAAGAACACATGAGCAATAGGAATTTTAATAATTGGATGCTGTAGTATTATAAACATTGATGACTTAGGACAGCTTATATATAAAATGATTTATATAAAAGTGGGGTTGAACATGTTTTGTGGCCAGCCAACCTTCTCCCTTTATGTTAATAATACTGAGCAAAAACCTATTGAAAATAGTGGATAGGAATGTCTAAATCCATTACAAGATAGAGGTAACTTACCTAAAAATTGCCCTTAAAAATGCAGAGCCCGTGCTAAATCTGAGTGCAATAAATAAGTTGTTGCCAGATTCTGGGCCCAAATATAGATTCAAAGACTGTGAATGGCTGAATTGTAGCACTTAACCAAAGTATTAAAAAAATAGAAATAAAAATTATAAAGAGAGTTTACAAACTACCATAACTTTATTGACATTAGAGTTATATATGAATCAAATAATAATAAGTCATTTTATCCAATATTAGAATATAAAGGTAACTATAACTAGGAGAAATGATAAATTTATAGTAATAAACTATTAGCAAACTCAGAATTTTTAATCCTTACTATTTTGAATAGCTTTATTCATATAACTATTAATAAAATTAATTGGGCATTTCTGATTTAAGCAATATTTAGTAAAACTTTATAGGTATTTATTATTTCTGATTTTTTTTGAAATAAGAAATCTCGATTGCGTTGTATATAATTTATAACAATATTTCTGAATATAGACACATGTACATTACTCTCGCAATGATGAACTTTTATAATATTGAAATAAAAAAAAATTCTTCACTTTTATCATTAACTATAGCATTATCTTTTTATTTGATATGTACATCAAGAAAATTTGCTTCATTGTTGTTACTATTTGTCTGTATGAAATTAAGATATTGTGGATAAAAATTAGTGATAGTTTTAAAATTGTGTTGCTTGCCAAAAATGATTATGTCATCTATATAACGAAAAATGAAATATTCAGAATTATGAATAAAACTATTTATCAAAATAATGTAAATTTAAATATATATATACAAGGGTGGTTTGAAAATTTCCGACCTAACAAAGATTCAAAACATTTTTTCCGAATTTTTTTTTTTTAATTTTTCAACATAGTCTCCTTGTAACTCTACATATTTCTCCCAGCGATGCTCCCAACTCTGTAACCCTCTCAAATAGTACTCGGTGTTTTTCTCTGCAAAATAATTGTTCACGAAGGTAATTGCCTCTTCATTTGAAGAAAGTCTCTGTCCTTCGAGCGCAATTTTTAAATGAGGGAACAAAAGGAAGTTGCTTGGGGCTAGATCTGGTGAGTACGACGGATGGTCAAGCAGTTCAAACCGTAATTCATGGATTTTCACCTTGGCAATCGCTGAGGTGTGATATGGTGCATTGTCTGGGTGAAACAGGATTTTCTTTTTTTGTAAGTGAGGCCGTTTTTCCGCAAGTTCTACCTTCAGCTTGTCAAGTAATGATGCGTAGTATGCACCTGTAAGGGATTTTTTTCTTTTGGAAAATAATCGATTAAAATAACTCCATGACTATTCCAAAAAACAGTCGCCATCACTTTCCCAGCCGAAAAAACAGTTTTTTTTTTTGGTGCTGTTTCCCCCTTTGCAGTCCATTTTTTGAACTGTATTTTTGTTTCGGGCGTATAATGGTGTATCCAAGTTTCATCTACAGTATTTAATCGGATTAATTGGATCGGTTAACTCGGATTTATTGCGCCTAAACTGCGCCAACAGAGCGTTTGAAATGTTCATTCGAATATGTTTTTGGTCAAACGTGAGCCAACGCGGCACCCAACGCGCGGACAGCTTTCTCATGCTTAAATGTTGATTTAATATGTGACAAACACGTTCTTTTCACATGTTCATAACCTCTGCTATCTCTCTCACTTTAACTAGTATCATTTGATGAACTCTGGCCATGTGTTCGTCGGTTGGACTTCTCAACGTCTCCCAAGCTCTTACGTTTGAATTCAGCTGCACTGTGGTGAATGATGGTCCCCGTACACAGAATCCAACTCATCTTTGATCTGCGTAGGCATATTGCCTTTCAAAAACAAATATTTAAGGCCAAATTGATACAATTTCACAAAAACACTCACATCAACTCACTCAAACGACTGTTACATAACAACTGCGCGTCCAAAATGGCTTTGGTGAGTAACTGTCAACAGATGAACAACGAAATTCACCATCTTCACGTTGAGGCTGGAGAATTTCAGACCACCCTCGTATATAGGCGAGACCGGGGCAAGATGACGAATGTCATAAGTTTTCCGTTTTCTGCTAGGAAGCAAGATCAACCGAACACTATTGGCTCTCTTATTCGTCGTTCGTTACAAAATAGTTTAGAGAAGCCTAAATCTACATTTTCGTGTTAGTTGTGAAGCTTTGATTGCTTACCGCTGCCCCGATATAACTTTTATGCATGTGTAAATAAGCTCTGCTACAGATACAGGCAAGATATATCATTTATCTTTCATATTTGTGAGTAACTTAGTTTAAATACTATATATTACCACGAATAAATATCAATTAATTGACTTCCTTCATGGAAATGGAGAATAATATTTTTAAATAGGCAACCTGGGGCAAGATGACGAGCTCGTCATCTTGCCCAGTGTTTCGGAATTTATTGAACTAACTACGTTGTCTACTCTATTAAATCCTGTAATACTTGTTTGTCTGTGTTTTTGTCCACTCGACCTTGCGCTTCTATCTCTTCTGGGGCTAAGGGGTGCATCGGATCGGGGAATGTGTCGTTCGAAAGGGGGCGACCAGAGGAAGACATTTTTGCCATCCTCTAATAACTTTTTGGTAACTTATCCAGGACAAACTATCATAGACAAAAATATTGGTGAGCGTTTGAGCACCACTTACTTCAGAGCAGCCAGCTACAGTTGGAAATGCCATTAAAGGGTTTTAAAAATGTAGGAATGAGACTTATAATTCTCTTGTGTTTAGTGAACAGGATTTAGCTGCTTCAAAAGCTACTGACCATGATGTTTTTGGCGATGAAATTGAGAATAATTGTGCTAATCTCAGACCCTGGTAGTAGAAAATCAACATATAAATCCTCCAGAAGAACCAGACATATGGCAAATGCTGATTACTATGCACAAAAAAGTCAGTTAGTGTTTGTTTTTTTATTTCAAACCATTGCCTAAAGCAACACAATGTGAGAAAGAAAAGAAAAAGCAAAAAAGTGTGGCATTGTTACAAGCACACCCAACAAAGAAATGTTAGAACGAAGGGAAAAGCAGAAGGAAGAACACGAAACTTTAAAAAAGCCAGAGAAGAGGAGCCCGAGAATCTAAAAAGGAAATAAAAAAACTCAAACTAAGTTCCTGTAGGCCTAAGTCTATAAAGTCCAGGCCAAACAGTCCAGTTGCATCAATTTCAATGGATGGTGTTTTAAGATGTCCTGCTTGTGAAGAGGAATATTGTGACTCTTCAACAGAATAATGGATCCAGTGCTGTAAATGCCAAGAGTGGTGGCATGAGGAAAGTTCCAATTATGAAAATGGCATTTTTATTTGTGACTATTGTTAGCTGCACAACTAAGCACTTCAACATAACGTTACAATGTATTATGCTTAATTTGATGCTTTGCATGATGTAAAAACCCAGTTATCATTTGTTAAACCATGTAACATATTCAAAAGATAAAATCTGTTCAACCTCTCTCAGTGTCGTCATCTTGCCCCAAGACCAAAGTCATCTTGCCCCAGTACTGGGGCAAGATGAAAATTTGTTAAGAGTCTGAAAAAATAAAATTATCCTTTGTTTTTTTTATTTGAAAAATTAAATGGTAATGTATTCAATACTACAAAGAACTACTCTAACACTTCATGTAAAAATAATTTTTTTTTATCCTTAAAAATAAATTAATAAACAACAAAAACTGTTAACATCGTCCTCTTGCCCCGGTCTCCCCTATATATTTAAATTCCTCTTGTAACCTTCTCTTGGGGTTGACCTGCTTCTAGTCTCCAGCTGCTCTCCATTGTTATATATCATTAAAACCTTTCCTTAGAATTATTATTTTTTGAAAATGTTAATTAAAATATAAAGCAATACGTTAAAATTATTTTGAAATTGAATTGTGGATCACTTGTATAAATGAAAATATTTGAAAGAATAGTTTTGTTTGTACATTTTTCTATAAAACCACAAAAACCGAAATATTGGAAATAAAGTGATGGTAATATGTGATATACCAAGCAGAAATATATGTCAATGTTTTCATACGTGATTTAATTATTAATGAAATTAAACATTTTTTAGCTATTAAAATCATTAATAGGCATTTTATTTACTTTCCTATCAATTTATATTTCTATAACGTTCCTTAAATTAATTTTTCATTCCCAGTAATATTTTTTCCATTTTTTTAGAAAAACTTGGAAGCATATTACTGTAATCATTGCTATAGTCATTTTACTAAACATTCATGCGTGCGTCAGACATTTCAGCTTATATGTTGTAACAAACTTTATATTTTAGTGAAAAGAATATATCCAAGAAAAAGAGATAACTTCCATTTTAATTTGAATAATTTTTATACAGTTTCATACTATGTTTTTTGCCTTATTAAGGATGGGAAGAAACCTTCTTTGTTGAATATTATAACAACGAGTTTCAGCGAATAATGTTAAAACATGTTTTTTAGCTATTATATTAGCATAAAAAAAATATATTTAATAATTGAGGAAAGATAAAAAAATCGTTTCTCAATTACATAATACAATTAACTTTTTCCGCATTTTTTCTTGCCCTCTCATCATTTTATTAAGTATACTTAATGAAACTTTGAAATAGATTAATTAATAAAGTGAGTTAATTTACATATCCGCTTCACTTTTTTCCCTCAAGTAATTTCCTTAATTAATTTTTGGGGGTTTTACCTCTTACACCATTATTCAAGATAATTATCTTATAACAAAAAATAAGTTACTATGAATTGAAAAAAAAAATTGAAAATTCCAATTAAATTATTACTCTCCAAAATATTGTTCGTCTTTTGTAACGCATTCGTGGCTTCGATTCTTGATGTTGATGAAGACACAGAGTGGAGGCCTGATGTAGGGCTAATTTTTTCGAGCTTCATCCGATTTAATTTCACTCCATGTTAACGAAGCATTTCAAAGCATCACAATAAATAATGACACATCTCGTAATATTAAACTTCGATGAAATTGAAATAAAAGTAAATGGTTAGTTTGGTAAATAAAACTTTATTTACCAAACTTTTACTCAACGCAAATGGGAGATGGTGTCTTTCAGACCTCTACAAGAAGGGGTATCCGTTGTACCGGGACCCAAACTCCTGAGTTAAATTAATTTTATTTTATTTTGATTTATGTCGCAATCTGAAGCAACAAAAAGGTTATTGGCACAATGCCCAGGGGAACCGAGCTCACCCGAAAAAGGTTCCGAGCTACAAACCGATCTCCTGGCAAACAACCACCCTTACGCCCAATCTTCATAAAATAAAATCAAAGATTATATTTTTAACATCTGAACACAGTAAAACTACATAAAACAACCTAGTAAATGTAGCCTGTAAACAAGTAACGAAGACGACACCAGAACTCACCCCATTTCTAAACATCAACATCACGCCAAGTTGAGGAAATTCATCCTTCACAGGTTTAATGCTCAACAGAATCTCTGCAACGTGGGTCTTTAGTGATCCTAGAGCTCCAACACACGATTCGACAACGCCGGTTTGGAGTGCGTGACCCTCACGATTCGACAGGTTAAATAATACCCAAGCACGAATTTGTCTCCATAAAATCTTAGCTATTGTGGCCACTTGTGTAACTGGTAAAAAATTTTAAAGGGATACTAATTTCACTATACATATATATATATATATATATATATATATATATATATATATATATATAAGAGCGCATCTAACTGTGAAATTAGCATTTCTTGTAAAAATGTTTTGCTTTAAAAATTGTGATTTATAAAGCATTCCTTAACCCTAAATCACCGACCTAATTCAGCGACAGATCTCTAGAAATCATACTAGGTCTCCATTTTAGTCCAAATACTCCTTTTGTATCAACTTTTGTTATGAATCTTGAACTCCAATTTCTTTCTTCTTTGGCATTGTAGGTTATACAACTTTTTCACTTGGTATCTTATTTTATTTTATCATACTATATATATATATATATATATATATGTGTATACGTGTGTGGTAATAATTCCTTTCAATTTCTCAAAACAACTTTTTAATTTGTAATGGTCTCGGCCTTCAGGACTCGCATGTAAATAATTACTATCTACCTGCCTAACAGGAATCATCTTAAGGTATCCGAATACGTTCGGAACCGTGATTTTGCAAAAGCGTATAAATGGATAATATTTATGGTATTTAGTGTCACTTAGATTCGAAAATGTATATAAAATTGTTTTAAGAATAGTATTACAATAAAAAAAGTATTTAAGTAGAATATTTTGACAAAAAATAAACATAGAATGACCAATTTTCAAAATATTCTCCTTTTGTGAAAAATGCTTCTATTATAATAATATTTTGCCTGTATGTAGCTCAGACCTCTGTACAGAGGCTCAACTAGAATGTTTGAAATATATATCTTAGAAGTGGGTTTATCCATGTATTACGATAACAGAGGGGAGAAATTTTAAGAAAAAAAACGCCGATAATTATTTCAATTGGTTGAAAACAATGTGTATTTTTCAATAATCGTACTTGAGCCTCTCTATGTACAGTATTTTGAGCTATATAAAGGCAAAATATATATTATTATATTAGAAGCCTTTTTCACAGGAGAACATTTTGAAAAATTGTTATTCAAAGTTTTTTTTTACCGAAATATTGTATTTAAATTTTTTTTGTCAAAATGTGTCCTTAAAACAATTTTATACATGTATTCTAATCTAAGTGACACTAAATATCATGAAAATTATCCATTTATGCACTTTTTAAAAAAAAAATCACGGTTCCAAACTTAGTGGATACCTTAACTGTGTCTTCTTAAAATGTAACATATCTGCGTCTTTAAAATAAGCTTATATAATTTGTTACCATATGGAATATTTCCACAAATAGAAAGCTCCATCCATGGAGGTTATGAGTTTGGAACTTCCATTTGCTGCTGCATACAAAATTCAGAGACTGGAAAATCCTCCTTTTTGTCTTCGTCATAATGTAGTACGCGCGTATGTTTTATTTCTGCCATGTGTCGTCCATCTTTGTTTGTGCGTGTGTCTAAATGTTTACTATGTTGGAGTATCTGGCAAAAAGTCTGCTTTGTCAATAACACACCCATATTACATCAACTATCTAAATAATTATCTAGATATAGAAATTGTTTACACTCGCCACGATCTTTAATTTATTCGCTATCTGTTTCTTCTTTATAGTTATTGAAATAAATTTAATAATAAGATATTTAGTTGAAACTCACACAAATATTTGAAGAATAATACATGTTTATATATTTTTTTTCTTGTCTCTCAAAATAATATGGCTTGAAATAATGTTTCCTTCCCTTTCTTTTTACATTTTTATCATTCATCTCAGCTAAAAAAAGAGGTAAAAAAAGTCATCCCCCACCCCTAGAAACTCATGTTATATAGATTATGAGAAAGTAATTTGTAAATAATAGAAAAATGGCAAGCTCGAATATTTGTTGCAAAAACATGCATGGAGAAAAATATTCAACATAATTCTTGGTCCTGGGGAGTTGAAATATATTATCAAGGGAAATGAACTGAAAGTAAAAATGCGAAAAGAAAGAATAGAACGGAATAAATAATGTTTCTAAACATTTTACCAACTTTTTGAGGAATGCTGGTGAACTTTATTCAAAAGAAACTCTATCATAGTGCCAAAGTAATTCCTCGCACTTTCGTATTCCTTGATTCTGCTGTAAGTTGGTTGGTAAGTGAAACAAAAATTTCCAATGGAGAGAATTATTCTCGAAGTTTCGATTAAAATGCCTACAGGAGAAAGCATAAGGCTTCACAAACGTCAGCCTCTTCGCTAAGAGACATGATATGTATTTACTAAAGAGGTTTTTGTTTTATTTTTAATATTCATTTGGATAATTAGTAACAAGAAATAGAAAATGTCTTTCATTTTCACACTCTGCGCTCATTTTAATACAAATCTTTAATTAAGGAGAGGTAAAATAAGAACTTTTTCCGGCACAAAAAGGATTTACATTTTAAGTTTTTTTTATACCAGTTTGTTCATGTATTCTAAATTCATCTCAAATGGTTTACACATGTTTTAATATAAAATTATTCTGAAAATGATAAATAATTTGCTTAAGAAAATATTTTGTCAGAATCACAGAATAACCATTTAGTAAAATATATTTTTTATTTATAAATATTGTATGCCTAAAATACTTAAGATTTCTTTATCTCCTGGAATACAAATTTTTAATCTGTTATTAACCGTAGAATCATTCTATCAAAACATCTTTACAACCTTTAAGTGGGCAAATATGAGTTCATAAAAATAGAGTAATTTTATGTACTGATATACCTTTCACAGTTCTACTCCACATTATATATAAGAAGGTTCACTCAACATGAATACTTGAAGTAATAAAGTATTTAGTTACTAAAATGTCTTATTCATATATATAATTCAGTATAAATAAAACTTTTATTCTGTATCTACTTACAAATAATAAATTTTCGGTATTAAAAAATATCTATGATAGAGAGAGAGCTGTTTTATATGAAATATTTATACATTATGCTAACGGAAAATATTCTGAATAATTTATTTATTTACAATGTTTTCAATCTTATTATTTATTTGTATCCTGTAAATAAAGAATAATAAATTTTAATATTACACTAGATCTTTTTCCATTGTTTATATAGTATGGTTTAATGTTTTTGTATGAAACTGAAAAGAGAAATAATATATTTATTTGTGACAATCCTTTCAGGGGACATAGAAGATATCGAAAGAATATAAATTATTTTTCATAAGAAATTAAAATCGTGGATTGCTATAATTTATTTAATCTATTTCGCATGATTACCGTAAAGCATAAATTAAGTCTTTTTTTGTGATATATTTTGATATTGAATAAAAAGCTTTTTTTTTGTGTGTGTGGTGGTGGATTAGTTTTCGAAGATATGGTAGGATCGTAATATTAAATGCAGATGAAGTGTAGATTTTAAAAAAATTATTTCTTCTTATTCAAAATATATAGAGTTCTTACATTTAAAAACCATTTACTTATTCAAACCTTAAAAATAGAAATATTATTTATCTTTAAATTAAATCTCTAGAAAGCTATCTTAAAGCAATTTTTGTGATATGCCACCTTGTAAAGTTTTCCTATTAAACTAATTAAAATTTTTCGTTAAATTTGCTGAAATTTTTTTAACTGCCACCGTCTTGTAGAGGAAATCTGATATGTCAATATTAAATTGGGATTTTTAGTTGAGCGAAAAACATTAGTAAATGTACTATCAGGCCATATGTTCATGTTTAGTTGATTTAGTGAATTATCTTCATGAAATACGGTTGTTGGATCTTAGGTGAATCCCTTAAATCGGCGACAAAAACATATTCCAAATACTGATGAAACTTTGGATCTAAATTTGCGACCCTGCTAAGAAAGAGGAATAGGTTACCTTATACGGTCTGTTTTTTCTACTAGCTTTCGCGCAGCAGCCAGTTTCTTCCTCGTGGTCTCGTTTCTTTTACTTTTGACTTCTAGAAGCCATTTCACTGATTTCGTTTGATGATTTTTTTTTTACATGTAGCTAAGAAATTAGAGGAAGGGGGCTCAACTAGAATATCAATAACTTTAATGTTTTGTTCCAAGATTAAATACATTTTGATGTCTTGCTCTGAAACTCCACACACAAGTATCAAATAAATAAAGTTTAGTCTTTATAGTAGGGAATATCATTCGATGTTCCCCTCAATGCTGTGCAGAGGGGCCGATGCAGGTTCAATCTGTCGAGGCTCGAAGTCCTCACGTTGAAATATTCGGAGTGAAATGTAAGTTCAGGTATCGTAATCATAATTCGACCGAGGCTCAGATTGGCGAGATTCATACATTCAAATTTTTTATCTGCTCTACCAAACTGCAACATGAAATTGCATACAGTTGAAAAAAAGAGCATTATACAGAATGAGTTAATTTCGCTTTAATCAGAATTCATAATTTCTCCTAGCTTATATACGTTTTTATACAGGGTATCTACAAATTAGTTGGTAAAGAAGAATTTATTGCATGTAATTTACAGGAAAACAATTAAAGTACATATTGTTGTAAGATAGAGAAATAATTCTCAAGTTGACCAATATCGAAAATGTTTGATGTGGCTTCCTTTCTTTACTCAGCAAATGTGTCATCGGTCAATCAGTTCTTGCCACAGATTTGTTTCCATCGATCAAATTAATTGCAGCATATATATCTTATTTTAGCTTAGGAATGACTGAAGGAAATGACGGAGTGTACACTTAATCGCTTTCAAAATTCCATACACTAAAATCCAGGGGTGATCGTGATGGCCACTATATAACAACCCCACGACTAATCCAAATTGATGCCTCTACATTGAGGTAAGACGTAACGTCGTTGTGACAAGGAACGTCATCCTGTTGAATAATGTAAACTTCTGATATTTTTTCTTTAATGATTGGCATAAAGGAAATCTTCAACAGGTAATTAATTCCTATAACAGTCTGTTTAGCGAAGAAAATGGGTTACGAACATTTGACGAACTCAATGCAAAAACAGGTTTACCTTGGGACTATCTCTTTCCCATTTTAGGATGACATGAGTATTCTCTAAGCCACAACTCTTACATTATGACACCTAACACCCTTTGTGAATAAACTTATAATATATTCCTATTAGAGTCTGACACTAAGGCGGTTGATTTCATTTAATATTTCAAAAGTTCTTAACTTATAAAATTGTCCAATTTGTAGACACCCAGTATTAACTGAACAAACATATCTTACGTACGAATAATATTCTAGCCTAACGATCCTGCAAATAACGTACCATTAATACCTCTTTATTATCAGTATTTTAAACAAGGAGAAGAATAATGTACGAATCAGCGGCTCTAAAAACAAGGAAAACTAGAATATTTCATTTATGTGCTAAAAATACCCTTTATCGCAGTTTTTTCAGCTACTTCTTAGTTCCATTTAACATCTTTTATGAAATGCTGAAATTGATTAGTCGTTGTCGGAAAAAAAATAAAGTTTTATATCCGTTATCTTTTTTCCCCTCAAGGGGTTACACGTAAAACTATTTCTTTTTTTTATCTCCAGAAAGGTTTGTTCATTAATTACAGTTGATTCCATTCTTGACAGGAATAATATGTTATTATAAACGGATGAAAGGGCAATGATCTTTAGAAGTAATTTTCAGCTCAGTTGAACGTAATAATCAACTTCATTGACATTGGAAACACATTTTTAGAAAAATAATGATCTGCTTTAAAAAAATGAAAATAAAAACTAAATCTCATTTTATAAAAATGAGATTCCTGAAATAATTCATCCGGAAAGAGAATTCAATTTATCACGCGCTGTTGGGTTTTTTTTTAATAATTTTTTTCACTTCAAGGTATTATTAGTTTTTAATTGATTTAATTTTGTTAAAATATCTTTTTGGAATTTTCAGCGCATTCTCTATTCTTTTAAGCCGAAGTGGCAAATTGTGTAAGGAAAACATCATATAAAATTACAAAAAAATAATTCTAATATTTCTGCAAAAAAGTACAGAAACAATACCCGGTATATTTCGCCTTTTTTATTTAACAAGTACTAATAGCAATTGTTTATGATACATTTCATGCTATGCTTGTAACTTGTATTATGTATTATCGAAGACCCACCATACAGAATGTCTAATGTTTACTCTAAGCCTGTTGCAGTTCAAAGTCCTCACGTTGTGAGGGTCACCCCGCGACATCCATTAGTGTGGCAGAGTCGGAAGGAAGATTAGCCATATTCAAAATAACTTCAATTTATTCTCAGTTATAAGCAACAATACAAATTCTATTAACCAAGTTAAGAGATGCACCCAAATACCAAATATGGAAAGCAATAGCGAGGTAGACGAGATACGAGAAGACTAAATAATCAGATCACACGTCTAGGCAATAGCTTCTAATTTTTCGTGACCTAATCTAATTCGATTCCTAATTGGTAAATAGTCAACTTTAATATTACATTAATTAGCAACGAAGTATCCACGCCTCACTTCCCGTTTAATCAATCACTGCTAGCCGTTAGCAGTCTTACCTCTCTCTTCCTGTAACATGAAAATTTAATCTTTCAATTCAAGTCTTAATTTGCATACTCACATCTTCTTCGGGGGGAAGATTTATAATATAATAATTTTTACAGAACTAAAATATTTCTCAAGAGAATTAGTATTTGAAAAAACGCGGATAGACCCATCATAACGTTAAATTTAGGAGAGTAAGGTGCTTGGCTCAGGTGTTGTCCTCGTCACTCGACAAGGACAAAAATATGAGGCCCGTTGCTAACAACCCTCCTAACATCGACGTATGGGATAAGAACTACTTACCGACCCCTAATGTGAATATAATCCCTTTTTCTACGCGCATTGTTCAGTTTTTAATAAACTCTGGCCATTCCCGTACTATTTATATAGATTTAAATTAAATTGTGGATGCATTGGGAATGCGAACCAATATGTGTTCCATTGCACTTTCCCACACATACAAAAATTTATCACCTAACTGAGTCCACCATTACATCCCGTAAATTATAGGATTTAGCTCTTTCGTTAACAATGCGAATATTCATCTGAGGTCAATTTCTTGTTTTGAAATAGCAAAAGATATCTCCAATGGAACTCAATTTCTTTCCTGATGCTTTTTTTCCTGTTTTAAAAAAAGTTGAGTGCTTTTAATATGAATCATCTTTATTCCAGTACCGATTCATGTATTTAAAACTAAAATACAAATCAAGAAGAAAAAAGTAACAACAGGAAGTGGTGGCTATAAATGAAAAGATGATTTTTGAGATAAACTTTGTTGTTTTAATGTTTCATGTCATTGTGCAATGGTGTAACGTACACCCCCGCATCGCTTGGGAGGCCCAGGGTTCTAAAGGGGCTGCCCAAATCATGACCGTTGTCAAGTTTCTACCCTTTGAAAAATCCAACTTGGAGGCAAAAAAACCTGACTGTGCAGGGGGGTCCAAATGATCTGCGTTACGCCATTGTCTTTGTGTGCATGTGTGTGTATGTTTGTGTGCTGCATTTGTATTGGAGATTTTATTATTCTTGATTTACTTGCTAGAAGACTGGAATAATATTTTTTTTCTCTTCTTAAACTATATGTTTTTGTTATTATTTTTTGCTTTGTGTATTATTTGCATAATGTGAATTTACCTTTAATTTATTTTATTTATATTTTTTCTGTATACTTCTATAAAATATGTAAGTTAAGTTTTTGTTCAATAAAGACTGAATGCAGGTGTGGTTGTTGCCCCGGCGAACCGTTTGTAGCTCCTTCAGCATTCTGCCAATAGTTCTTCTGTTGCTTTAAGTGAGCTGTTATTCACTCATTCTATATTTTAAAATCTACATTTTTTGAGTTTTAAATACTTTAATGTTTGTCAACTATTAATTATTCTTATAGATATGCTTAAGGAATCTTCACATGTTTTTTTTAAGTAAAGATTTGTTTTTTAAATAGCAAAGATGAAGTAAACTAAAAAATGTACATAAATTTCAAAACATGTGTGTGCTGGGCTTAGACATAAGATATCCAATGTATCAATTGAGTATACATTTCTATTTTCCAATAATGACATACCAAAATAGAATCTACTAAACTATTCCAGGTAAACAACATTTTATTTTTCTTCTTTTATAAATAAAAACTAAGAGTTTAGAATGAAGCTTACTCTTTCTCCGAAACTGGGAATTCATTTTTAACCTCGATTCTCTTCCGATCCTATTCATTTTCTATCATCTTTTCATGATGGATGGTCGTTGTTGATGTCCAACCAATAGCATTTCTTGATACACTCCCTATTTTTCGAATTAATAGAATACAAAATCCTGATTAATATGCAATATATCTTCTCGATAAACTGAATTTTAACCATGATGTGGGAATATACATTTATTCTAAAATTGGAAAAAGTAATAAGAAAGAAAAAAATTTCCTTTCAGCGTGAACCGAAATTCTGTCTACTGATCGTACTCTTAGGATAAAATAACTTTGTTTTCAATATACATAAAATGAATCATATGCGACATTTTTTTTTAAAAACTGGTTGACTTTGAGGAATATTAATAGTTTGACTTTTTTTTTCTTTTAAAAAACAAGCATTTCAGATTGAAATATATTATTTCAAATGAAATAAATGAGTAAAAGTCCTTATTATTATGGAAGGGCGGTTCCATCCATTAGTGTCAGAAGGAAGACGAGCCATAGGTAAGACAAACTCAATTTATCAACAATTTTCAACAACAACACAAATTCAACAACCCAAGTTAAGAAATGCACCAATTGATAAATATGGGAGCAATAGCGAGGTAGACGAGATAATAGGAGATACAATAATAAATCGTATCACTTACACCAGTGTTTCTCAAACTTTCAATACTGGTTCCCCCCTTTTCAATCACAATTTTTATCGCGCCCCCCTTATACATTAATAAATTACTGAATGCAATAATGATGTCCTTTGACGCTAAAGCTAGAATACACGATCTTAGTTATAAACCGTACAAATTAATAACATAAATATTAAATTTTGTATATGTTACTTTTAAGAAAAAAAAAATTAAGTAATAGGATAATTATTATGTTATTTTTCCTTTCTCTAATTTTTTAAATTGGAACATATTGCAAAATGCGGTGGCTGCTTAGAAGAAAAATATAGATATCAGCTAAATATAGAAAAAGAACTCAGAGGGTCAATTTCTAAAAAACTTTGCTCTGCAAGACAAGCCCATAGAAGTCGCTAATACTTATTAAACTTGTTCTTAATTCAGTATTAATAAGATAAGTATTAAATTTTTTATATATGTTACTCTTAAGTAATATATAGTTTAAGTAAATTATATATATATACTTTTAAGTAATAGGTTAATTATTTTATTTTTCTCTCTCTAATTTTTAAATTGAAACCGATTGAGAAATAATATTTAATTAAAGATTTATTTCCTTCAAGTTTCATTTCTTAAAGTACAAATGTCATTAAAAAATAGCCTAATCTATGTTGCTCTTTATCATATCCATTACATCTGGCATCCTCGCAAACGTTCATGTGAGTCTAGGCAACCTAACAGACGTCTGCACAAAACATGTAAATATGCTGTACTTCGTATAATTCTAGTCAGTCTTGGCCGAATCGATTAGCTACCGAATTACTCTTGAATGTAGATTTCATAATTCACGCGTTAATTATAATTCACGGTATTAAGTATTTACGACAGTGGATTGAAACAAAATCATAGATATATTTTTAAATCACAGCGAGCATTCGACGATAATAAAGCATCAACAAGTACACAGACGAGGGCAAATTGATTGCAAGTTACGAATGGGTTAGGGATCCATTTCAAAATACTTCAGAAGGGCTCTCAACTGCCGAAAAAGAGATCTTCATAGATTTCACATCCAGTGACGAAATTAAAGGGCAATTTTGTAATAAATCACGCTTTGAATTCTGGATAGAGGTGGATGCTGAATTTTCTGCACTGAACACAAAAGCATTTCGTATACTATTACCATTTTTAGAATCCATATTTTCTGCGATGGCTACTTTGAAGACAAAATATAGATCTGAGCTAAATATCAAAAAATAACTCTGAGTGTCAATTTCTAATTTTAAGCCTTCCTTTGAAAAACTTTGTTCTGCAAGACAAGCCCATGGAAGTCACTGATAATTATTAAACTTGTTCTTATACTGGCTGAAGTACCCACTCTTAACACGAGTTTATTTTTTTAAAAAATGATAATATATTATTCTTGATATAATAGCTTAATTGTAAGGAGAATAAAACCAAGTGCATGACAATGTATACAAAAATGTAAAATGATATATTGAAATGAATACTCATATTATAAACGGTTTTGAATGAACTGTAATTTTAAGCCTCATAATTAGCATTTAGAATAAATATTAAGTAAAAAAAAATATAAAATTGTAATGAATAACAATTGTGTTGTTTTTTAATATTTAAAGAAAAGTCCGGATCGGGTGTGCACTCGATACAAAATATTAATGGTCACGGGAGTGATGCAAACCAATTCTCTTTTTTATAATTATTTTCAATATACAAGATAAAATCCCAATTTCAGTGAATAATTTAACAAAAGAAAATATCCCTACCTATTTCAGGATTTTTCATTTGTCTTCATAATTTGAGAAAATATCCAATAAAACTAACTAAATTTTCCAAATGTAGCGTGACCTTAATAAAGGACACAAATCACAAACACTTTTTTGCTAACATTACAGGAAAGCTATTTGAAAACAAAACTGTCACATTTGTTCAGTTTTTGTAATTTTAATAACCTTTGATGATCGACAAATATCCTTGTTGAATTTTTTCTTCTTGTTTTTTTGACAGGGAAGTGCATTTTGCGGTACAGTTATGGTTTCATATTTTCTTGATAAAGTTCTTAAATGTAGCTATTGAAAATTTTCCTTTCGTTTCATGTTTGTCTTTTCTCAAATTTCTTGCTAACATGATTAATACGCATTATTTCAGCAAGTGTTTCCCTTGTTTGATCAGCTTCAATTTCCTTTCGAGAGATCACAGATCCCAATTCTTTTTTAGATTCTGATCATTTACATTTATAAACCATAATCAGTCGTACAACATCACAATTAAAACCACTAAGTTATTCATAGGGGAAAATGCAGCATGTTCAAGAAAGTATTTTCCAAAAATAGTGGTCGTGCCGGGAACTCGGTCTAAACAAGTACCTTAAGATTCTAAAAAAAACGTTTGTCACTCCCAAAAAAGGAGATATGTGATCAATTCATTTTAGCTCCCATTGTGATATTGGAGGATTCTCTGTCATGGTAACAAATAAACAGTTTTCCCACAGAATTAACGATTTTTTATTATAGGTTTTAGTACATTATAAAAATAAATCTTGGCCAAATAATTCTTCAAAGTGCTCAATATACTTATCCATGTATCATAAAATTCTTTCACATTGGGAAAAAAGCGCAACAGAATTATATAATTTACAACTTCCCTAAAAAAAATGTGATGCAGGTAACCATACCAGTAAGTTAGAAAACCAGCTAAAGTAATATTTTAAGTTAAAAGAAACGTAATAAAAATCTCTCATCGTAGGATTACAGCAAAGCAAACAAAATATTTTTTTATTTGGTTATAGGATCAAAGGTAGCTAATGAGCGTTCAAAGTAGAATCTTTTATTTTTGATGACCTTTTTACACCAGATGATATATATAAATCATATCAATGTAAATCTGTATTTTTTATTATATAAGAAAGTATTTTTTTTTTTCATTCCAGTAAATTATTTTTTTTTAACCTTTTATTTTCGATATGCTCGCGCCCCCCTTGAAGGGTTATCGCGCCGCCCAGGGGGGCGCGCCCCACAGTTTGAGAAACACTGACTTACACTTAGCACGTCCAGGCAATACACTTTCTTATATGTGAAGATAATTTCTAAAGTAATCTAATTCAAATCGACCCGAATACTATTAAACAACTAATTGACCAAATCGTCAAACTTAATATCAATCAAATAATCCACGAAACGTTCTCGGCTAGCCTTACGTTAATCACTACATGCTATCTTGTTAGCTTCTAACCTCTCTCTCTTCGAACTTGAAAGTCTATTTTTAAGTACAAGCCTTGATTTGAATAAATTGCGTCTTCTTTTTAGGAGGGAAGTTTTCAATAGTATAATATTTACAGACTCATTATTTCTTAAGAGGATTATTAGTAGGAAGAACGCGAATAGAACCATTACGATTTCATATGTTTCGTAGAAGTGAGGCTTATTTGGCTTTGAAATACCCTGGTGACACACACGAACCAATTTGGTTTATCTTAGCTACTTTCTACCTCCAACCCTACAAACGCCACACAAAAACATTTCATTCAGTTAGTTGGCTTTAGATTTCCTTGACGAGAAGATCGCACTGTGAATAAAAATTAGAGGCTTTGGTTCGCGGTTTTTCCTTTTAGAAGAATTTTTTCCCGAGCACAATGACAAAGAGTTCGGAGGGAAACCAAACTGCTATTTCGCTTAAATTGAAGATGAAACTTCCAAAGTCTGTTGTATAAAAACAGAAGTCGAAAACGGAAATCCATAAATATTTTGTTATTGCTAACTCAACATTATCAACAATTATTAAAAAAGATCACATTACAGAAATGTTTAAACGAAGACAGTTTGAGACAGAGCTTTATGTGAATAAAATGTACGCTAATAAGCTTAATTATGTTGAATATATGTTGTTTTTTAAATATTCTTTAACTCGAAAAAATATTTCAGTCTTTTCAGTTTCGGGTAGGACGATTTTCACCGCATTTCTTTCCACGACTATAGCAACTATTTTAAAAAAATGTATTCCAAGTATTTCAGCCTTTGGTTTATTTTATATTTAATATTCTTTTTCGTAATCTTAAAGTACGTAGCATATATATGACGCTAAAGGTACATTCGCAATATTCTCCTATGAGTATTAAAAAGTTTTTTTTTAAAGAAAAAAAGAGCCATAACATGATTTTTGAATACAAAATGAAACCACTTTAATTATTTGTATTATATATAAAACGTCTGCAATATTTGGTAATATAAAGAAGGTCACTAAATCTAATGAGTGGATTAATAGCGTAATTCATTTTTATTGTGATAATATTTCGAAACAATTGTGAGTAAATGTTAATAAAACATACTGCAGCGTCGCCTTGTCAGAAGAATATTTTACTATCCCACTTGATATTTTTCAATTCCAGGGGTGAGCAGAATGGTCAGATGGGACATTGTGTTCTTCAAAGGAGACCACGTATTCTTCTCTCACGTACTGGGGAGAAAAAGATGTTGAACCGACTCTTGATCTGCTTTGATTTCATCACTCTCTTTTCTTCACCGACACCCAGATAGCTTTTCATTCACAACGATTGGTAGAAGGGTGACCTGTTCGACAGCTGTCCGTTCGCTCGTTCCCTAGCTCATGTTGGGAGGGAGGCCCTTGAAAGGAAAGGAGTTTCGACCTATTGTGAGGAAGAAATGCCATAGAGTGTACTCTCAGTGTCAAAGTTAAAGATCAGTTATGAAACCCTTCTAATCGCTTACGATGTCTGGTGACAGAGACTCTTTTGACAGACATTTGTCCCGAAAGAACCAATGACAGTTGGGAGCAAGAAGAGGGTGTTGGACTCGTGACGCTCGCCAGTCAGACTTTGTTGGGAAAGAGGACCACCTAAGGATTTAAGGAGTCGGTTCGGAGAGAGACAGGGAATTTCAAGCGAAAAAGGTTGCGGGGCAGCTGCCTCCGATTATCGGAAGAGAAGTGAACTGGACTTGATATTTTCTCCAGCTAAAGGGCTCTTGGACAGCCGGACTCTGCGAGGTTACCCACTAGAATTATAGCTTGACTACTTCGATGGAATGACAGCATTAGATTTAGTTGCATACCCCTGAGAATGTGTCAAACAGTCAACGCTGCCCATTTTATGACGACTAAGCTTGCAAAGATATTGAATGCGTGTAAATTCCATATTATCAATTTGAAAATAAAAAGGTTTTTTTATTCATTCATTTCTTTTTAAAAGCTATGTCATCTCTTTCCCTACCCAGACACTAAGCAAAGTTGGGGGTCACGCCATTGCAATATAATATCACTACTAGCCACCATAAATGCAAAACATGGAAAGACAAGAGGTAGCACAACAAAATTTATTTTGTAGATAACATGTTGACCAAGTAACAAATGATTAAATTTATAGACTTCTGTGAAGTGTGGTTCCTGCCAGAATCAGTAACCAGAGTAGCCGCCATTGTTGGAGATCACCACTGCCACACACCTCGGCATTGATTCAAAGAGACTTTGCATGTGTTCTTGGGTACAGCAGACCTAGCAGCTTCCACACGTTGCCAAAGTTAAACTGGTGTGGCAGGTGTAATCTGGGTCAATCGTTGAGCAACCATGGACCACATGTTTTCTTTCGGCGAAAGATTCGGAAAGCGAGCCGGCCAGGGAAGCAGTTCAATCTAGTGATTGACGAAGACCCTTTGTACAATGCGTGCCACGTGTGGTCGAGCATTATCCTGTTGAAATATGGCTGGGGCCAAGCCCTGAAAGTAAGGATGGACAACAGGCTCCAACACCTTGGAGATGTAGCGCTGGCTGTTTAAAATACAAGAAATGCGTACTAGAGGAGTGCAAGAGTGATATCCAATACCGCCCCATACCATAATACTCGGTGCAAGACCAGTGTGGTAGTGCATAATGCAGCTGTTCAGCATTCTCTCCACGGTGTCTCCAGACTCAAATCCGACCGTCTTGGTGTTGCAGACAGATGCGTGATTCGTCAGTAAAGACAACTTCATTCCATTTTGCCACCCACATCCTTCTTTCATCACACCATTGGAGGCGGAGACGTCTGGGTAGACCAGACAATGGACGTTTTGCGGACAGACTACTCTGCTGTAAACAGTGTGGAATGGTACGCGAAGACACCGAATGACGCGTTACAGACCCAATGTGCTGTGCTATGGTTCGTGATGTGAGTGAGCGATCCGTCACTGCCATGCGCATAATTTGCCTGTACTCACTTGAAGTGGTGCACTGAGGAGGATACGATCGACCACGTCTGTCCGTAGTACCTGTCTGTCTGTAGTCACATATTTGCATTACAGTTGTTTGGTTTCGTCCAACACGACTACCGATTTCCCTGAAAGATAATCCACAATCTCGGTAGGCCACTATCCTTTCTTTGTCGAACTCGGATACTTGATCAAAAGCTGATCTCTGTTTTCTACGAGACATAGCTGATCATTTTTTGAAAAAAACACAAGAAAACACAATTGTTGAACTTGAAATCATCGAAATCTCCAAGTCTTAAATAGCACTTCGATTTGGCCCCACAGGCGCGCGTGATGTGAGTCTGCGCTGAAATTCTAATCATTTGCATATCTCACTTCCGCTAATGCATGTTGTAAATTTCATGTTATTTGCATGCTTCCTTCAGGGTGTTGCATTTTCGATAACCAGTAGTGTATATGGCTGGGCATTTGATTCAAATGAAACGATGAAGTCTAATGCAGTTTGTAACAAAATTACAAATTTTAATTATTTGCGATGATTGAGGGAATATGTATTGTGGGGAATGTTTCCGACTAATAGTTTTAATAACAAAATCATTTGGAAGTAAAAGATAAATTGCAGTTAATAAGTAGATGGAAGAAAGAAAAAAAAAGATGCAGCGAATACCGATTTAACCCTCTAAGCGGCCTGCATTTAAAGTCTTACCATTCTTAAGATGCTTCAAAAATGCACCGCCTATATTTTTTTGCTTTCAGGTGGGGTTCTCAAAAGCGATTGAGCCGTATTTTTAAGAATTTGGCTCGGTCACTTTGGGGAATTTTGCTTGAAGGCAGAAAAAGCATCTCTGGAATGGCGGAATTTTACGTGCAGACCGCTTGGAGGGTTAATTAATTTTCCTTTCTTCTGATGAGTTATTTAATTAGCTATTCCACTAATATTTTAGATACTTTATTTCTGCTGATAAATAGAGAGAATTTTTTTGCATTATATTTGTATTTCTATTACAATCCAATCAATACTAATTTAATACGCATGCATAAATGTATAATAGATTAATATCTTTTCGAGGTCGTAGTGTAAGAGAACATTGAACAAAAATGTACAAAATACAGAAGTTTGTCCACTCACCATAATAATACTTCGACTAAATAACCAAAAATAATTTACTAAAGCATTCATTCTGGTATCACATTTCATTGAAAATATTTTCTGGAACCCCAAAATATTATTCCATAAAGGATTGTAAACAAATTTGAATTTTTATGTATATTATTTTGCATATAATCACATAACCTTACCATAGACCTTCGCATATAAATATTACTTGTTTATTGCTATTTTTTTCATTAGTGTTTATGGTGTTTACAAATGCGCACCTTCAAATAACGACTGATCAAAAACTAGTTATCTAAGTGGCATCATAATGAATAAGAGAAATGTAATGAATAGATATGAAGAAAAAATTGAATAGTGAGGGGAATTGAATGTTGTTTACCAGAAATAAGCTTCCTTATTGTGAATAAATCAATGAAGCATCGGAATACATCTAGCCTTCATATCAGGCTAAGCAGAGTTGTTTGTGTATGTGATTGTTCCCTTATGGGATAAACAAAATTCTTCAATTTTTATCTAGTTTGGGAAGACTCTTAAGCAGTAAGATGAGTCTGCTCACTGGATTGCGAACTATGTTATTTTGAAAGGTTAGTTGAGGATTTAGATGGGGTTAGGAAGATGTTGAATGAGTACTGGTCAATCAATAGAATTAAGTGTCATTGGATATTCTCTTAAGATAGGGAAACTATGAAAAATGAACAGGGAGATAGTGGGATGCCAAATATCTTAGGCAAACCGCAGTGTTTAAAAATTGATGCATAGTAACTAAGGAAATTATGGCATAAATGTTAATATCTTTTAAGATTATAATTGTTGTTTACCTCTGTATAGTGATTAGCAATTAGATGCCAAAAACTGTATCAGTTATCTCTAGATGTGCATTCACTGGATATCAACGTTTACTTTAAAACGGGACTCATACCTTGGAATAATTCAATTCTGGTTAGAGAATGTCGAAACGCGCTTATCGTTAACTCAAGGGATCAGCAGTCAGCGCATGTGCAATGTCACCCATTCCATTCATGCTTTCAATAGCTGGTCGCTAATAAACTCATTAACAGTCAGATGCAGCAGATGTTGTGTGAGCCACGCAGACGCGATCGCCCTTTTACCTAAATAATCTGCTCTCTTTCTAACGGTGTAAAAGACACGGGTCAATTACGTTTGTGATTATCGTATAATGGGAACGTTGCTAGGGCCCAAAGATAGAGTTCTTTTGATCTGCCCACACAGCCATGCATGTGCTCTGTCTGAAATTGGGACATATGGTTGGATTCTTCTGGGAAATCCGGATATTAGATTACTAAAAAGTGAGATAAATGTAGTTAGAAATATAAGTGATAAAATTCGTATCAAAACACACAAATCGTTTATTTTATTCTACAGGTGATTTTGTAATAATAGTAAATAAGAAAAAAAACTGCTGACTTTTCCTTTGTCTCAAGCTCTGGAATAAAAAGATTCATCAATCATGTATTTCATTTTCCCTTTTTTGGAAATATTTCACAGATGTCACTCTCAAATACTGCTTAAAGAATCCTTGAAGGAAAAAGAAATATTTCGCTATTCAAAGAAAATCGTAGGGTTCTTATTCTGTTAAGACAACAAAAGGAAACTTTTTGAAAGTATACTTTAGACAGAAACCGATATGTATTGAGAAAAGCAGGATGAAAAAATCTTTTGATTGGAAATATTTTCTTGGAACTTCATGAATAAATATGACATAAGTACATATTCCCCCATTGAAATATGTAACAAATTTGTATTTATATGTAATTTTCCTGGTTCATTGTTTGGGTTTAGAAAAGCATTTCTCAAACGGTGGGGTGTGCCCTCCTAAGGGGGCGGGATATCCCTACGTGGGGAACGTGAGCCTATTGAAATGTCGAAAATAAGAGATTTTAAATAAATATTAATATACTGAACGAAAGCAATACATTCTGACATAAAAATTAAACACACATTTGTTCTGATAAAATATAGTTATAAATATATCAGTACTGCACAAATTTTTTGCTAGTTAATTTATCAATACTAAAATAAAACAAGTTTAATAATTACTAGTTACTCCCATGAGCTTGTCAAATACAAAATTTAATACATATCCTGATAATTTTTATAAATAAAGACTATTTTATAAATAATGTCGTATTGTAGGTTTACGTCAGTGCTTCTCAAACTTTCAATACTGGCGCCCCCCTTTTCAATCACAGTTTTTATCGCACCCCCCTTATACATTAATAAATTACTGAATGCAATAATAATGCATTTTGACGCGAAAGCTACAATACACGATCTTAATTATAAACCGTACAAATTAATAACATAAGTATTAAATTTTGTGTATGTTACTTTTAAGCAAAAAAAAATTAAGTAATAGGATAATTATTATGTTATTTTTCCTTTCTCTAATTTTTAAATTGGAACATATTGCAAAATGTGGTGGCTGCTTATAAGACAAAATATAGATATCAACTAAATATAGAAAAAGAACTCAAAGAGTCAATTTCTAAAAAACTTTGAAAAACTTTGCTCTGCAAGATAAGCCCATGGAAGTCGCTAATACTTATTAAACTTGTTCTTAATTCAGTATTAATTAATTAGTTATAAAATACTATGTGCAGCACACACACACACTGAAACATTAAAAGTATACCGGCTGAAGTACCCGCTCTTTGCACGAGTTCATTTATAAGAAAATAAAACACATTATATCAGTGCTTCTCAAACTTTCAATACTGGCGACACAATTTTCAATCATAATTTTTATCGCACTCCCCTTATACAATAATAATAATAATAATATATTGAATGCAATAAAAATGTACTTTGACGCTAAAGCTATAATATAATCTTAATTATAAACCGTACAAATAAATAAGATAAGTATTAAATTTTTTATATATGTTACTCTTAAGTAATATATATTTTAAGTAATAAGTTAATTATGTTATTTTTCTTTCTCTAATTTTTAAATTAAAACAGATTGAGAAATAATATTTAATTAAAGATTTATTTCCTTCAAAATCCATTTCTAAAAGTACAAATGTCATTATATAAAAAATAGCATAATCTAGGTTGCTCTTTAACATATCCATTACATCTGGCATTCTCGCGAACGTTCACGTGAGCCTAGGCAACCTAACGGACGTCTGCACAAAACATGTAAAAATGCTGTAACTCGTACAATTCTAGTCAGTCTTGGCCGAATAGATTAGCTACCGAATCTGCCTTGACTGTAATTTTCATAATTCACGCGTTAATTGTAATTCACGGTATTAAGTATTTACGGCAGTGGATTAAAATAAAATCATAGATATATTTTAAAATCACAGCGAGCATTCGACGATAATAAACCTTCAACAAGTACACAGACGAAGGCAAATTGATAGCAAGTTACGAATGGGTTAGGGATCCATTTCAAAATACTTCAGAAGGGCTCTCAACTGCCGAAAAAGAGATCTTCAGAGATTTCACATCTAGTGACGAAATTAAAGGGCAATTTTGTAATAAATCACGCTTTGAATTCTGGATAGATGTGGATGCTGAATTTTCTGCACTGAAAACAAAAGCATTTCGTATACTATTACCATTTTTAACATCATACCTTTGTGAATCTGGATTTTCTGCGATGGCTACTTTGAAGGCAAAATATAGATCTGAGCTAAATATCAAAAAATAACTCTGAGTGTCAATTTCTAATTTTTAGCCTTCCTTTGAAAAACTTTGCTCTGTGAGACAAGCTCATGGAAATCACTAATAATTATTAAACTTGTTCTTATACTGGCTGAAGTACCTACTCTTAACACGAGTTTATTTTTTTAAAAAAATGATAGTACATTATTCTTGATATAATAGCTTAATTGTAAGGAGAGTAAAACCAAGTGCATGACAATGTATACAAAAATGTAAAAGGATTTATTGAAATGAATACTCATATTATAAACGTTTTTAAATGAACTGTAATTTTAAGCCTCGCAGAATTATCATTTAGAATAAATGTTAAGTAATAAAAAAAGAATATAAAATTCTAATGAATAACAATTGTGTTATTTTTTTAATATTTAAAGCGAGAAAACTTCAAAATGTTTTAGACCGAGATCAGGTGTGCACTCGATACTAACGTTAATACTTAACGTCATTTTCAATATACAAGATAAAAATCACAATTTCAGTGAATAAATTAACAAAGAGAAAATATACTTACCTATTTGAAGGATTTTCTATTTGTCTTTCATAATTTGAGAAAATATCCAATAAAACTGAACTTAATTGTTCCAAATGTGCGTGACCTTAATAAAGGACACAAATCACAGATACTTTTCGCTAACATTACAGGAAAGTTATTTATAAGCAAAACTGTCATATTTTGTTCACGTTATTGTAGTTTTAATGTCCTTTGATGATCGACAAATATCCTGTTGAACTTTTTCTTGCTTGTGTCTTTTTGACAGGGTGAAATGCATTTTGCGGCGCACTTATGGCTTCATATTTTCTTGATAAAGTTTTTAAGGTAGCTATTGAAAATTTTCCTTTCGTTTCATGTTTATTGCTTTTCTCAAATTTACTTTCGCTAACATGAATAATATGCATTATTTCAATAAGTGTTTCCCTTGTTTGATCAGCTTCAATTTCCTTTCAGAGACATCACAGATGCCCAATTCTTTTTTTTATATTCTGCTCATTTACATTTATAAACCATAATCAGTCGTACAACATCACAATTAAAACCACTAAGTTATTCATAGGGGAAAATGCAGCATGTTCAAGAAAGTACTTTTCAAAAATTATGGTCGTGCCGGGAACTCGGTCTAAACAAGTACCTTAAGATTCTAAAAAAAACGTTTGTCACTCCCAAAAAAGGAGATATGTGATCAATTCATTTTAGCTCCCATTGTGATATTGGAGGATTCTCTGTCATGGTAACAAATAAACAGTTTTCCCACAGAATTAACGATTTTTGTATTATAGGTTTTAGTATACTTATAAAAATAAATCTTGGCTAAATAATTCTTCAAAATGCTCAATATACTTATCCATGTATCATAAAATTCTTTCACATTGTGAAAAAAGCGCAACAGAATTATATAATTTACAACTTCCCTAAAAAAAGTTATGCAGATAACCATACCAGTAAGATCGAAAGCCCGCAAAAGTAATATTTTAGGTTAAAAGAAACGTAATAAAAAATCTCCCACCGAAGGATTACAGCAAAGCAAAACAAAATATTTTTTTTTATTTAGTTTCAGGATCAAAGATAGCTAATGAGCGTTCAAAGTAGAATCTTTTACTTTTGATGAATCTTTTTTCACCAGATGATATATATAAATCATATCAATGTAAATCTGTATTTTTTTATTATATCAGAAAGTATTTTGTTTTTCTTCATTCCAGTAAATTAACTTTTTTTAACCTTTTATTTCGATATGCTCGCTCCCCCTTGAAGGGTTATCGCCCCCGGGGTACGCCCCACAGTTTGAGAAACACTGGTTTACGTCAAAATACATTTTTGTTGCTTTAGTTCTATGTTATTCTATGACGGGGGCGGTCCCGATGAAAATTATGAATGAAAATTGGGTTCCAAATATCTAAAGCTTGAGAAGCATTGATTTAGAGAAATTTTATAAAAGTATCTCCAATCTGACTATATATATATATATATATATATAACCAGCCTCCGATGGATTTTTTACAGTAAGGAATCGTCCCTGATCTCAACATTAAAATAGGAATAGTTGATATAATATATACCTCATATAGAATCATAAACACAAATAATCCAATACAATTAGTTATTAAACAACTAGCTCAATGTCATTCATCGAACTAGATGCCACCTCTATCTGATGCGATTTATCCAAATAATTTGATAATATTTCCAGGATTGGATCTGACTCCAACTGAGGAATTTTTCTAATGGCCTCACTATCGTGTGATGTATCTGAATAATAAGTAATCCCCCAAGCAACAATGTAGAAGCAAAGTATTGTTATCTGACAGCTTAAATGCTCTCACTCTGACAGCATGATTGCTATCTATATCCAAGCGCATTTCACATTGCTTTATATGTAACTACTCATCCTTCATACTATGTTTCCTCTATGAGAGGAGGGCAGTTAAACTTTCTATAATACCTTATCGAAACGTTAGTTGTGAGAGGGAAACCTCGAGATACGCATGGAACAACTTCAAACATATTTTTAAGAAAAACTAGGACATTATGAAACCGTGAAATTTTCAGAATCAAGTAAAGTAAAATGCTTTTCGCATATTCGTATTAAGGTATCTATCTGGTTTAAAAGCATCATTTTCATCAAAAAAAATCGAGACAATCATTTAACCTATTTTTGTTTGAAAGCTTTATGAAAATATCGTTCTTTCAACAGTGAGTTTCCGGTTGATTTTCAACCGGAAAATACGATTTTTTTCTCATTTAAAATATTTTAACGAGTTATTTTCATGTTTTCATGTTTAGTAAACTTAATTTCACTTTATGATGTTGTTTTAATTTTTTTTACTTATTTAAACGAATTGTAATCTTTTTTATCACAATTAAAGCTCCTTAGATCTTTTTTATTAATAATTTTGCATAGAGTTATTCTTATTTTTTTATAAAATTTAAGTTATCATGCCAAAAATAAAATCAGTGAAGACAAAAAAAGAAGAGATTTCCAATGAGCAGAATTTGTTGGATATACGTTGAAAGAAAAATCAATGAATCACCCAAATTCAGTTATTAATTCTATTCCAAGGACTTATATGGATCTTTGTGATCAAATTATCCTAAGAAAATGTCTTCACGGGAAAACTTAGAACTGTAGTGAGAGTTTAAACAATATCGTGGGGAGTATAATCCTGAAAGAGGCCTTTGTTGAGCTATAAACACTCCACCTAGGGATTTTTATTGCAATAATATTTTTGAATTCTGTGTTTGCTGGTCTATTACCTCTTCTGCAAAAGTTAGAAAGAAAATTAGGACCTGAAAGTTATGTTTGGTGCCTCGACAATACGAGAATTGTTGATTCTACGAGGTATTCTAAACTAGATAAGAAACTCGTAAAAGAATGAAAAACCTTTCAAAATGTAAAAGTTTGAAGTATAAGGTTCAGAAAGGTACCACGTACAAACCTGGAAATTTTTAACACCTTCCTAAAGCTTTAAGAAGTTTTATTGCAAATATAAACTTTATTTTGCATTTTCTGAAGAATGTTACTTTTGTACATAAGGGTTCATGGTAACAATGATATCTCTTAAGGTAATTTAAATATCCTTATGAATTTTTCGAGCTTGTTCTTTTTATTGTAATAAATGCTTTGTGCTAAAAGCTAAGAGTAAATTTTCAATTAAGTAGTTTTTTTAAAGTAAATATAATACGAATAAAATTTTATTTTTAAGAATATTCCGAGGTCTTTCAAGTCGAACACCTATATTTCATAATTGTATTTTAAAACTTGAATTTTTTTAGTAGGCATTATCGTTAAACATAGAAGAATTGTATTCCTGCAAAAGTTTAATTTGGTTTTGTAATAAATATTTTTTTAGAGTTGTTAGCAAAAAACAACATTTTCGTAATATTCTAGTTCAGATATCTCAATATTTTGAAAAATAATTTTTCAAGACATTCTTTTTGGTGTAATTTTATAGTTTTTCAACATACTTAAAAAATAGCAAGTAAACAATTATTTTAGTTATATTTTTTGAAAATTGTCTCCAAAAGAATTGTCTCGGATTCCTTAACTATTTTGCAACCCCCTGGTGCATTACAAGAACTGGTGCATTTAAAAAGAACATTATTAATTATTTTGAATTTAGGAATAATTAAAGTATGGCAATTCTTCTGATGTTTTTCATAAGAGAATACTTCATTTTTACAATGCAATAGCTTTAAAAGTATGAAATATTAAACTTTCTGGATACTTTCCTTTTGGAGTTTTAAGAGAAGCTAATTATAGTTCAGACTTTTTTTCGGTAACAGGAGTGCATTTGATCTTGCTCATAAAAACTACTAAAATGATTTCATTTAAAAATTAGAAATATCTCTTATTGGGATAAGTTTTAAAATACGCCTTACTCCAATATTTCTTTCCATAGATATATTAATATTAATGTCTTAATACATTTTTATAACACATCAAATTGATAAGACTCCAACTCTAAAATTAAAAATAAATCTCCCAAAAAACCCCAAGCTGAAATGAAGAAAATAAGGTTGAGCAAAACGAAAACAAAGGGAAGGATTTAGAATTTCGAATTTTTTTTCCCAAAAGAAAAAGGTAGACCAAGTCAGGCCCTAACAAGATTGCATGTCCCATTCCCTTCAGGAACTTCAATGACCCTACAACCATTAAGGAAGGGATGGAACAGGAAAAAAATGCCCTTAATAATCTTTTCGTCAAATCAGGGGGAAACCTTTTAGTGTCAATCCCCCCTCGAATGGGGAAAAAAGAACCAAAATCGTCCCCCTTATTTTTATTGACCCCCCAAAAACTTTAAGAGTGTTGTTTTTTTGATTTTACTTTTCTGTCAAAAACATTTTTAATTATGAAAGAAAAAAAAATATTTTAAATTAATCAGGTTTCTCTGTTTTGGCCTATTTAATTTATACTTTTCATTTTTAATAACTTCCTAGGAAAAAAAATTTATTGTATGTAAGGGCCCCAGGGTACCTTCCCGAATCATACTATTTGTTAAATAAGAACCCGAATCCATTTTTAAAATTTTTTAACTTTAAGAAAACCAAAACAATTATAAAAATTTTGATTGTGAGAGAATCTACTGGCCAAACCGTATTAAAAACCGAAATAAATAACCCGGACCACTATCAATAACTAACTCCCCTTTAAGCTCAAATTCAATGTAAAACAAAAGATCCGAAAAATTAAAATGGTAACCCTACCAAAATGAACAACGGAACAACAATCTATCTGATCCTAGTTGGGGGGAAGGTTTTTTGGGTTTTTCACTTTTGCCCGCAAAAAATTTTAAGGGAAAAAAAAAACCCCCCCCCTTTACCTTGGAAATTTTTTAAAGCCCGTTTTTTCTTTGGGGGCCCGGGGAAAAAACCCCCTTCCCCCTTTCCCCAACCCTTTTCAAACTTTTAAAACCCTTTCTCGGAAAATACTTTTTTTTTCCCAAAACCAAATTTTGCAAATACGGGGAATCTTTCCATAAAAAAAAAACCCCCCCCAAAAAGGGGGGGGCCAAACCTTGGGGGGCCTTTCCCCCCCTTTTTTTTTAAAAAAAGGGGGGTTTCCCCCTTTGGGGTTTTTTTAAAAGGCCCAAAAAAAACCTTAACGATTTTCCGGGGGTTGGGAAAAGGGAAGCCTTTTATTCGGGGCCCCAAAAACCAAAAGGGACTGTTAATGAAAAACGTCCCCCCGGGCCGGTTTTTAAAAAATTTTTGAAAAAAAAACCCTTTTTTAAAAAATTGGTTAAATTTTTTTTACGTTGTTGCTTGCCCAAAAATGTTCATTGGCACGTTTTCGAAAACCCCTTAGGGGAAGGGAAGAGGCTAAGGTAAGGTTTCACCACAGACATTGTTATATAAAAAAAGAAACGAGACTTATAGGAGTCGCATATGATGTGTAACATCTGACATGTTATTGTGATAAATGTGCAATGCGTTGAAATCCCCCTGTTCAAAAAACTAAAAGGGGTGATAGTTTGTTCTTAAAAAAAGCAGAACAAAAAAAAACAAAAATCTTCGGATATGATAAAAGTATAAAAAAGCAGGGGAAACTTTTAAATTTTTAAAAAGTTTGATTCAAAAAATGGGATACGGCTAACCAAAAACACTGTTTGTCCATTTTAAAAAATGCATCTGCCACAAATATATATCCCCAATATCTTTACTAGCAATACCCAGTCCCCTTTTTTTGACGGGTAAATAAGTCCATGTGGGGGTTGTTCCGTTTGGGACAGATAGCAACACCAGCTGCTCTGTGGCCCGGTTGTTTAAATTTTTAAGCAAATAACCCAAGTTAGGACGAAACACATTCGTCATTATTTTAACCATGTTTTTTCTAACATGGGGTAATTTTACAATTTTGTGAAATAACGTCGTTGAATTGCGAAGTGGCGTAAGAAAAAAAGGGAAAACGAGTTTTTGAATTGAATCTTTTGAAACCTTTAAATTTTTAAAAATATAAAAAACAACTAGGGGTTTAATTTCGCATATATTCTGCTCAGATTTTCCCATCTCGGCAAATCACAAAAAAAATGACAATTTAATTAGCTTCGTAAATGTTTTAAATTTTTTAAACGAGAAAAAATTTTTTTAAACACAATGAAAAAAAAATTACATTGACAGCGAAAGGAATTAATCTTTAAGGGAAAAATGATAAAGATACGCACTAAAAAAAATTTATTCGAATAATTCCAAAATTACTTACCCGTATTTTCCTAAGAATGTTGAACCTTTTTTCAGACGCCTAATAGTAAATTAATTTTTATTAATAAGTAAGTTTATCCTTTAAAAAAAAAAGAGAGAATTTAATCTTGTAAACACGTAATCAAAAAAATTATTACTTGGTTTCCCTTTTCTCAACTTTATTTTCGTGGTTTTCTTTTCAAACTAAACAACATTAAAAAAAAAAAAAAAAATCACAAAATACAATTACATTTTAAAAGTATTAGAAAATAACGAGGGTTGTGCACTTTCTTCCGGGGCTGGGGGATGACCCGCCGGGAAAACATCCACTGAAGA
>BMAV01025684.1:0-10165 GCA_019973955.1 Trichonephila inaurata madagascariensis | reverse complement strand
TTTGCTCAGTGTTATTTACAAAAAAGGGGGAAGGTTGACTGGCAAAAAACATGTTCAACCCCACTTTTATATAAATTATTTTATATAATAGCTGTCCTGTCAGTAATGTTTATAACACAGCAGAATCCGTTTTATAATTTTAATCTCGATTACTCATATGTCCTTCATTGTGTGATTTTCCTACTGTCTATGTGTTTTTCGAATGTTATTGTTTGGATGTTATCTCTTGTTTGTAGAGAATTAGCCTATATATATATTTGTGTGTTAGAGAGTGAGTGTTTATTAACGTCGTATTATAACGCAACATGAGATTTATTGGCACCGCCACTCATAATATTGGGCCACTACTGACACTTGAGCTAGTCACTCCTTCTCAAAACTTCTACACCACACATACAGGAGAAATTTAAGCCTTGGAAGATTTAACGTTCATCAACTTCTCTATATATATATATATATATATATATATATATATATATATATATATATGAAAGATTTCTTATAATATGCTGGTGATTAGTAAATATAACTGTAGTACGTGGTGAGTATAAATGAAATCATTGTAGTATTGAGACGAGGCAGTCTTGAAAGTTAATTCCATTTATTCAACATCTAACATAGAGCGTTTCCACATCACTAGAATCAGACACAATGGCGCAAAACACAGAACAAAGAACAAACACACAGCTCGCTGCAGCTGTTTACATGATTACGGACAAAAGAGAGAAGAGCGAGGGATTTCCAGAGTCTGACTATTTATATCCAGCGCAAAATCACATGATTTGGCAGGTGGATGGATGTAGTTTCAAAAGTCCCCGGTAGGTGGGTAGCTAATTAAAATAATTACACGGTTATCCTGAAGGACTGGACCATACATAATTCAAGAGCTATTAAAATTTAAATTACTGGAAATTATTACATATATATGTCATGATAGTCTCCAAACTTGCTGTTATGTAATAGCAGTCATCTTAAACCAATCAAGCTTTATTGTAGTTGCATAGTAAACTTTTCAAACATAGCTGAAACTTGAAGCCTAGCAAATTCTGACAAAGGATGTTTGCATAGCGTGTACACACACCACAGTCCCAAATTCATGGTACAAACTTTAAAAGTAGGTACAGGACATTGTAACAATCATTTATCGTATAGGAATGTATGAATGCAAGTGACGCGGTGAGGCAGAAACACAAAAAATAAGCTGAAAATGGAAGAGGTGTAAGCGATTTTCGCTTAAAAGTCTACAAACGGTCTGATCTCCCACTTACGTCATGGACATCAGCTCTTGTACTCTACTTGACTCGGTACTTTTAGCCACAAAGTTCAAGATGGTTTCTTCCAGTATTGGACTGCTTACAGCTATTTGTCGATCAGCATCATGTCTGGTGAAGTGGAACGAACGTGTTTCACGAATTTGACGATGTAACCGCTGAAAAGTTCTGTGATCCGGGTTTCGTCGATCAGGAAACTGCGCATAATGCATTCGTAGCGCAGCTCTGCCGTTACCATTTGCAAGGCCGTACGTGTAACACATTTATGCATTTTCGGCATACGTTATGTCTCCCAACGTAGACATCAGCGCAGTGGTGAATGGCGCTTGTCCTTACTGAGAAGCATCAAACGGTGGTTAGATATCTACTGCCCCAAACTGGCAACGAAACCAACCGATAACTCCATTTCTTTTTCAATTCCTAATATTAGCTCGCACTGTCTATATATTTATTTATTTATATATTTGTATATTTATTTATTTATCTTGGTGGAATTTTCAATTGTTAATAAAATACATTTTAAAGCGCTGAATTGAGCTGACATTTTATATACAGGATCATTTTGGATGGCAATACAATAATTTAACTATAACTAATAAAAATTAATTGATTAAAACTAATTATTTAAAGAATTACAAATACAGCCACGTTGGCGACTTAGCGACCCTTTTGGCGACTTGTGTCAAAACTTGAAAAGGTTTTTTCTCACGTGTTAAAGCATTCGGTTGGACTGAAATTAAAAGGACAATACGATACTTTAATGATAATTAAAAAAACTAATTACCACTTAATGTTGCGATTCTTTCCCATGTATATACATATTTATATTAATTGTAACTATTTAATTAAAAGCAGCTAAAATAAAAATTTTCGTTGTTGATCTAAGTAACTTAAAACTATTCTTAAAAACTATTTTTTACATTACTTGTTTCTGTTGTTTCCCCTGTTTGCGCTTCATCGCGTTACTTGCGCTTATACATTCCTATACAATAAATGATTGTTACAATGCCCTGTATCTATCTTTAAAGTTTGTACCATGAATTCAGGACTACCCTGTATATATATATATATATATATACTAAGAAACAAAATCGTCAACCGTTTGAAAAAGAGGTACAAACACAAAATTTTTGTAAGTATGAGAAAATTTTTTTTACGATACATGAAATGTTCTTTATAGCATACTGTACTCTTATAAAAAACAAACATTTTTGGATTTTTGTGTTCCACAATTATAAAATTAAAAAAAATATATTGTAGAAATTTTAAAATTAAAAATTAAAGTAAAAATTCTTCCATTTTCACATTTTGTTTAGTATTATTAGTTATATGAAATAAAAAAGTAACCTTTTTTTTTTAGAACATTTTGGGCAAAAAAAGTACCCGATTGAGACATTAAGCATCGAAAGACTTAACATACATCAACTCCTCTGCTCAACAAATCGTTAGTGCATGAGGAAATCGAACCCACGACTCGAAAGGAAAAACGCTGCATACGAATTCACGACCATGACCAACCCCGCTACCGTGTCAAGAAAATTCTGTTGGAAACAGTGGGTTGCTCGGAAAAAAGCATTTTTATAAAATAATACATAAATATGATTAGAAAAATGTCAAGTTCAGTAGAAGAAAGAATCAATGTTTGTGAACCGGAAAGCCTACCAATTATCTTTTCGGCTTTACCCTTGACATTTGGAGATTTCGGGAATTTATGTTCGAGTATTTTAAAATTCGATAATTTGATCTTTCAAAGTTTCAACAAAAACGATTTTTATATTCGGGATTTAAAACGTCGAAAATCTGATCTTCCGGAATTTCTGGATTTCATATTCCTTTTTTATTATTATTATTATTATTATTATTATTTTTAACACTGATTCCAAAAGAAAAAACTTCCTGCTTTTCTATATCATTCTGTAATTACTGAGCATTATTTTATTTTGGTCCCGCTATACTATGTTTAGTAAAATAAAACTAAATGTTATTTTGTCAGGAATTGAAATTGTATGAATCATGCTTTTATAGAAAGCAATTAGAATCGTCTTAAAATTTTTTTTTTATTCCTTGTTGTCAATATTTATAAATTTAACGACATTATAACAAGAAAAATGAAAAAGAATTTTAAGTCAATTCCTTCTTAGATCAACAAAGAATGATTTTATTTTATAGCTACTTTTTATTAAATAGTTACAATTAATATAAATATATATATACATATGACAGAATCACAGCATTCAATGGCAATTAATGTTTATTAATTATCATTAAAGTATCGTCATCCAAAACAATCATGTATATAAAATTTCAGTTCAATTGAATGCTTTAAAACATGAGAAAAAAAACCTTTTTAAGTTTTGACACAAGTCGCCAAATGGTCGCTAAGTCGCCAACCTGGCTGTATTTGTAATTATTTAAATAATTAGTTTTAATCAATTAATTTTTATTAATTATATTTGAATTATTGTATTGTCATACAAAATGATCATGTACATAAAATTTCAGGTCAATTGAACGCTTTAAAATGTATTTTACTAACGATTGAAAATCCTGCCAAGATAAATAAATAAACAAACAAATAAATATATAGAAAGTGTGAAAATTAATAGTAGGAATTGAAAAATCAAATCCCCTTGTTAATTTTCTGGATATTTTTAAATAAATTTATTTGCAAAACTCCACATTGCATAACATGAGGCTTACAGACGTAAATGTCAACATCATTATAAAATCTTAAACAAAATATAAAAGTACATTTAAGAGACAGATGTAAAATAAAAAAAAGATATTAAATATACAAATATAAAGAAAGGGAGGTACCTATATAAAACTTTAAAAATCTATACAGTAAACAAATTTTCTCAAGGAATTAAGGCTTTCAGTACAACTGACCAGCAAAAACAAAACAGGTGGCAAGTAAATACCTAAACGTTTCAACTCCTTTTAAAAAATTTCTCTTTTACATAAAATATATGTTACAATACCACAAGACATGTTCCGTGGTTTCAGCATCCAGACCACAAGAACAAATATCATTACCAATTAAACTAAACCTAGATAAATGGCTCTTAAAATTTCCATGTCCTGTTAGAAATTGGGATAACTTAAGATCAGTAACAAATTTTTTACATTTTAGCCGTTGTGATAAATGATCATAATCTCTCTTATACTGAATTTCTCTGATCGGAACTTTTCTGAATGTCGGAGTTTACTTTGGATATTGGGCCTCAAAAATATCACATTTTGATATTTTTTCCAAAAAGTACATTTTTAAGAGAAAAAAAAAGTTAAGAACGCATTTTTAGATACATAAATAATAATTTTTAGATATATAATAATATATTTTTTCCTTTTATTTAGCGATGACAGAAATTCGATTTCAAAATTGTTTTGTTCTTTGTTTATGAAATTAAAGAAATTTTCATACTGTGATCGATGAAAGGATTTGAAATTTATAAATTTTATTTGGGCGTGCTATGATGCTTCAAAATTATTCCTTTAAAATATAATTTTTTGATAAGCACCACTTATTATGATGTTCCTCGAAGCGATTGTGTGTATAGTATCGTGGATCGCTGCTATATAGAGAAAAAATTATTACCCCAATCGAAACGTTTCTATCTGGAGATGTTGTGACGGGCTCATCGCGTTTTCTACTAAAAACTCCTCTTGGGTTCCTTGGGACCGAAAAAGGCAAATTCTTTCCAACTAAATCCAGAAGCGAAACGTGAATATGCAAATTAGAAACCTTTTAAATAGCAGAAGTTTAACGTAAGCGTATGACCTATTTGGAAGTGATTATGCTAGTCTGGTTTAAGCGCGTGAACTGAAGGAAGAGAAGAAAGCCGTCATTGAGTGTGAAGCTATCCGTGACAGAACGATCAAGTTAAGGTGGATAGAATTCCACGCAAGATAAACAAAAGATATTTAGGATCCGAGAGGTTTGCGGTTAAACAAGAGAGATTAAGGTAAGATAATTCTAGTATCTATTAGTAATTATGATATAAACAGAGATTAGGAATAGACGGGAAAGTTAAATATAGTGGTTAAGATAGCGCTTATTTGGTAATACGTATTGTGTGTTTGCTCACCTCAGATCCGCTAAGTTATAATATAAATATTATCATTGTTAGTGTTTAAGTTAAAATTGTTAAGATAATTTTAAGATCATGGCAACACCTGGCTCTTCATTTATTCCCACACCTCTAGGTCATGAAGATAACTTAGGAGTAAGGTATCAATTACCGATGAATACCTCACAATGTCCTATGACAGGTATGGCGAACCAATGGCACACGACACAATATTTTGGGCATGCCACCGATCAAAACGGTTTACATTTTAATTCAAAATAACAAAGTTCAAAATGAAGTATTACGAACAAATGTGAGGGATCAATCGCAATTTTCAACGAGATTTTCTCAGTTCAAATATTATCGGAAACGCTCTCCAGTTTTTTTATGTACCCTGTTGTGATTTCCTTTAATTAACTGAACTTGTCCCAATTCAATTGGTTAGAAATTGAAAGATTTGAAATACAACCGATTGATTTCCAGTCTAGTTTAATATAGATTCAAAATTTATTGAAAAAAAGAAGAAAGTTTGAATTGATTGAAACACAAAGATTAACAAGCAATAGAAGTAAAAATGCTAATAATGAAATTTCGGGAACATGGAATTAGATTCCATATAATTCAATTCAAGACACATTAAACTCTTTGAAGAAGCCGTTCATGCTGTACTAACCATACTTTGTCTACCTGCACGTAATAGTCATTATTTTCAGAGAGGAACAGCATTAAAGACTTCTTTAGAAACCATTTGGCAGATGACTCCCATTCAGCGTGCATTTTGCTAAAAGTAACATCTTACAATCCTAATATGAGTTGTTTTTCCTCTAATCTGCAAAAGCAGAAATCCCATTAATGTAACTTTAATTTGAATTACCCGTATAACTAAAACATTTACTACTATAAAGTACAACATGTATTTTTTCGAAATAAATAAAGAGTTTTGAGTTGTTAGTAAAATTAGTTTCATTATTTTCCTAATAATCACAAGGCAAAATTATTTGACGACACGTCTATACCTCATTAAGCATTTCTTTAGAAAAAATGGCACGTTGATCTATAAAGTTTCGCCACCCCTGTCCTATGGTATGTAGATTAGGAGAAAAACAATTGTGGTACTTTTTCCGTTTCGCAGGGGGGGGGATACTTTTCTAACGTTATTTTTACACATATTACATCAGAAATGCATAAAAAAACAATGATAATGAAAATATTTGATATTTGTGTGTGTTGTTGCCAATAACACCAATTTGGTGAGATTTGCACCGAAAAAACGGAAAAGTACCAAATAATTTTTTTTTAAAAAAAAAAAGTAATTTCAAAATTTAATATTGTCACAAAAGAGTATATATTCGAAAAAATAAATAGAAAAAATATGTAATTTTGGTTAAATGTCTTTGAACTAAAAATATATTTTTGTTTACAATATAAATAACCTAAAGCGAGGATTACTGATTAGTGAGTAGTGAACACTACATTGTGTATTATGTGCATCATTTCATAACCCAACTCTGTCACAGCATCATCGAATCAGTCCGTTCCAAGCTTTTCTTCGTCTTCCACTTAAAAGCTACAGTAAGTTTTTTTTTTTACAAAATTAGTTCTAAAAAGAAGCTGGTAAATGAACCTGGTGGTTTTTTTTTTGTTTTTGTTTCTTGTTAACTATTTAATATGTGTCCTTTAAAACGCAATAAATGTTTAAAAGAACTGAAAATACTGTTCGACGAAAACTATTTTGATTTTTATGATAAATGCTAAAAACCTCTAAACTTCTTTCCCCTCTTTGTGGCAATCCTTAACATAAACATTAATGTTTTACTTTATTTTTCACTTCATCTACATACCATACGCCAGAGGTGGGCATTAAGTGGATCGCGATCGATCGGTGGACCGCTATGAAATTTTAGGGGGATCGCCTTTACTAAGATTTAAGACATGTAAACAAAAACAAACATACTTATGGAACACCGACGCCAGCTACACTGGAGATTCGGTTCTTCACAATCAATTCAATAAATGTGTAGAAAAGACATGTACTTGCATTGGAAGCGCACGATGACACTTAACACGTTCACTGCCGCTGTAGGGGTTAAAACGATCACTGCGATGCCAGCTTTATAAACATATTTTCCCCACACCTGACTGAAGGTGAGAATAAATGTTGATGGAAACACTTCCCGCGATATCACGGGATTGGTTTTTGAAACATCAACCCACACTACGCACTTCCATGAATTTGGGTTTTCGTTGTTCTTCATGAATTTGGGTCGTGTTGACGTCATGTCACGTGATGGTGCGGGAATCGGCAGCGAACAAATTAAGCACATGCGTTGGTTGAAGATTCATCATCACGTATGTTAGCTGCATTGAATAAGTCCACGGTCTAGCAGTTACTCGTTGTTGTTCAAGCATTTTAACTTGACATTTTAAGCTGTGGTTTTTGAAGTAAAAGTAGTAATCTGTCATATTTTAAAAGAGGAATATGATGTCGAAAACAAGTGTTAAGAAAAGAAAACATACTATTTTAATACAGATTAGCACACCAACACCACTGGGTGGACTGCAATACATTAAAAACATTAGAAGTAGCCCGTTCCTTGCAAAAGTCTGCCCATCCCTGCCATATACCACATTTTCTGTATATCAGTGCTTCTCAAACTTTCAATACTTGCGACCCAATTTTCACAATTACAATTTTCATCGTGCTCTCATACAATAACAATGTATTGAATTCAATAATTATGTGTGTACAATGATGCTAAAACTACAATACCATTTAATTATTAACCACTAAAATTATCAAGATAAGTTTTAAGTTTTGTATACGTTACTTTTTGAAGTAATAGGTATTTTAAGTAATAGATATTTTAAGTATATATATATACTTTAAGTAGTAAGAAAAGTATTATGTTGCTTTTCTTTTCTAATTTTTAAATTGGAACAGATAACAATTAAAATATAACGTGTATTTTTTATTATGTCAGAATGTATTTGTTTTGGTTCCTATTAGTAAATTTTTATTATTTTTTAAAAATAATCTTTTATTCTCGACTTTTTGATATGCTCGCGCCCCCCTCGTAGGGTTCTTACGCCCCCTTAGAGGGGTGCTCCCCACAATTTGAGAAACACTGCTGTATATGTAGGTTTTGAAATTCTGAAAAAAAGATTTTGATCCTCCTTAGTATATATGTTTGGACTGTTGTATTGAAGCTGGTATAAATAAATTGTGGAAGAAGCCATACAAAAATTGGAATGCAAACTTTAATAATTCCAAACAGATTCTAATTCATTTATTTCACTCGCGAGTTCAGTTATACATATTTAAACCAAACGATATATTTCAAAGCGAATTGAATATTGAATTATATCGCAAACACACACAAGCAGACGATAAATACAAAAAATTGAACTATGATGCTCAATCAATAGTACTATGCGCATCAGCTTTTACCTCGTGTATATTTATATTTTATCAATATAAAGATTGTTTAACTTCATCGCTAAAATAATAAATTCGCTTCCAACAAATAATTCTATAATGATGGAACTTTTCTTTTGATTCATTTCGGTTAAATGCTTCCATTGTCGAATAATAAATTAATGGGAAAATTCCTATTTATTTAAATTTTCATCAAACGAAAAACTAATTTTCGAAACTGAATTCAGTAGTTAGATTTCTAAAAACAAAAGTTGGCTTCAAATATACGTTGAAACATTTTTAAAACATAATGTAGTTGGATAAAAGATTAATTCGCAATCATTATGTTTACTTTTAATTTCGAAATAACAGATGGTTGGCATTGTAAAGTTAAGATGCGGTATTATATATATTTTTGTGTTACTATGGTAACAGTGTTTCGATTGCTCTCGGAACATTAAAGTGTATTCATAATATAGGTAAGTGCTTTAGAGTTTCCTCAGACAAGCATTAAGTACAGATGGAACAAGAATGAAATTTGAATAATAATGAAAAATATTAAGTTTTTTTATGAAAAAGGCTAAATAAGTGAATAGTCCAATAAAAATAAATTTCAGCTATAAAAAAGTATTTTTAATAAGAATTTCTGAGTTAAGAAAATTTAATTAAGAAAATAAAAACATGTTAGTTGGAAAAAATATCTTTAATTGTCCAAATTAGTTTTATAATATTTCATTATGTTCTAAAAACATTATTCTTTTTTTTTCTACGAAATGCAACAATGCCTTTGCTTGGATGGACTTGTATTTTTCATTATTTACATTTTATTTTCACCATTAATTGTTTTTTGTAAGTTGATTTATGTGTAATACTTAATATCTATTCAATTCTAATTATTATTTACAATTTCTATTTAAAATATATTTTGTGTAAAATAATTATTTTACTGTCATGCTTTTAACCAACGCCATCAACTGCATTTATCTTTTGCGCAATGGCAACCTGTTGTTTGAGTTGTTTGTGTAATGCAGTTTGTGTAGAATGTTCAATTGCTGTACTATATCTTCTAAGAGAGGTTCCCCAAACAAATCTACTGGCATTTCTTTAAATGTTTCTACCTAAAATTAAAAATGTTTTGTTTGAAAACCAAAAGTTTTTATTAGTTCCTGGTGGGGACAGTGATATTTATATATTTTATTTATTCGCATTCTTTTTGTTTATTCAAATAGAACGAAAGGGGTTTAAGAAACCAATTTAATTTTTTCTCATTTAAAAAACACAGTGATCCTCTATATAAACCGAATTGTTTTTTAATTCCTACTATTAACTCACACTCTCTCTATATATTTATTTATTTATTTTGGTGGAATTTTCAATCGTTAATAAAATACATTTTAAAGCGCTTAATT
>BMAV01025682.1:0-15215 GCA_019973955.1 Trichonephila inaurata madagascariensis | reverse complement strand
AAAAAAGTCTTAAACAATCATGATTTGGGAAAACTTTTAAAACCCCAAGGGAAGTCTTAGAACTCGCTCTTTAGAAAAAAAAGTTATAAGCTCTGTTAAATTTTTTAAAAAAGGAAATTTTGTTTGAATTGGGATTGAGTTTTTTACATGAGATTTATTACACTATTTTTGCTTTTCCATCCGAATTTGGCTACTTTACTAAAAGTAAATATTCATTTGAATTCTTATCCTAGCACTTTTATTCAACTGGAAGAAAAAATAACGCTAAGGAGAGAATGTGGAAATGAGAATTTTCGGTATCTGAATTGTCAGATGCGTCTGACAGTTGAATTTACAAAATTCGTGTCCAGCGAAGTAAAGATAACAGTTGTAAACATAAGAAAAGATATTCAAGCTGTGTACTTCAGACGGTATTTCAATTGCCGTTACACGTAAAGAGAGATCAATCCTTGAAGTGTCTAACTTACTTTTTGACAATGCCTGTTCCAAAAATAAAACGATCTGAAATGTTTCAGAATGCTCGGTCATATATATAGTATAAAAAAAATCGAGCAAGGGTTTAGTTTTTCAGGACGGCAAAAACAAAATGAATGCTCAAAATAAAACTTCATAAGTTTTCTCTTAAGAGAATATACCTAATTTCAATATTTAATGAGCTGATTCAGAAAAAAAAATATTTAAAGATTGCATTAGTGATATTCGAAACATGACGTATTTATATAATATGTTCTTTTACAAATCTTTTATTATTTGTTATTCATGAGTTTGATATGTTCATTATTTCAAAGCTTGAAACCAGAAAAAAAATCAATATATGCAAGATCTACTACGTTACGAAAATTAAAGAGTTTTCAAGTTTTTCTTCAGTTGTTAGTATACATAATGTATGCAGAATCAAATATATTAAAAAAATTAACTTTTATTTTCAGTAATTGGCACAATTATCAATCATTCATGCACTCAATTTTTCAAAACATTTCCTGCAAAATGTTACTTTCTGTTGGGCGATGATTAGGAGCAAGAAAGTGTATTAACTGAAATTATTTTAAGAAATTATGTAATTTTTAACTCCAGTTTTCAATTACGTGACTTTAACCCTTTCATCTGACGACTTATAAGTAACACTCACTTTTAAATTACATAGAATAACCATTTTTAAGAATATTCTGACGATATTCAGCAGGAACACTCGTTTAATTCAACCCCCTTTTATTGCGCGGCACATGGGGTTTTTTGCGGGAAAGGGGAATAGTTTTTAAAAGCAAAATTGCATTTTCGCTGACGTTTTTATCGGTTGAAGATTTATTTTTTTCAAAAACAATTTTGTAAAAACCTGCCTTATTTTTTATATTGTTAAAACCTTAAAAAAGCGATTTGATTAGTTGTTATAAATGAATTGGGGATAATTAATTTTAAGTTGAACAACTTTTGGGTTTTTATAATGACAGTACCTGGGTGTTGAACAAGGCTTTTTTTGTTTTTTTTGGGTTTTAATTCATCAGATAATTAATAAAGAGATCACTTTAATTAATTTTTTTTTTTGGCATTTCTTTTTATTTGAATTATTTATTTTACTTTTATATATTTTTTTTATTTTAAAATTTCCAAAAAATTTGTAACTTTGAATCTGAGCTTGTTTTGTTACAACACAATTAAATGAAATATCAATAACTTATTCAAAAATTAGCAACATTTTAATTTCTTTATGTGTAACTGAACTTACTGCACTATAATAGAAGGTTTTTAGGTGGTATTATTATAGTGTTTTTCCCCTTTTATTTAAGTGTGTGTGGAAAAAAAAAGCTTTGTCTTCAAGAGGCTTTGGATTTATTACAGTACCTACCATCTGAAAGCAGTGATTCACTAACATATGATTATTCAGTTGAACAAGTTCCAGCATGGGCTTTTTAAACATTTACCTAAAACGATGCGTGTACATTTACGTTTAATTATATTTTTTAAAAAACCCGTTTTTCGGGTTTATTTAAAAATATTTTGTATAAATCAAAGATAGGGAGATGTAAATTATTATCCTAAATTATAAAACATCTTTTTTGCGTCATTATTGTTAGTTAATGTCGTGTTAACTATTTAATGTGAATACATTAAGCCCAGGAAGACATAAAGGATGATGCATAATTTAAAGTTTGAAGGAATTATCGGAAATTATTGTAATATCCATGTATGAACACAGCTCTAAAACAAAGCGAATTTATTAATGGTGTGAGGAAAGAAAATTTGTTTGCATCTTTAAATACCTTAATTATTGATCTATGCATGGGGAATAAATTTTCTAAACATGAAAAAAAGAGAGAGAAGTTTTTACTATAACTTAAGAGTAAGATTTGCAGCAAGAACTTTTAACAATCTCTCTTTCTGTCTATATATATATATAATTTCAAAACTAAACTTTGAACTATTTATATCTAAATCAATCTCCATTTCCTATTATGATTTTCTATGGAAAAAAATTCAATCTGCAGAAACGAAACATACACAAAAAAGTTTTTAAATTGGTTTTTGTCATGATTTATTAAACAGGGAAGTTGGATAATTGAAACGGGATTGAAAAAAATCCCGTTTATAATGACTTTATATAATCCAGTTTGTAATAATTTTAGCAAGTGTGTATGATTAAATTTTTGATGTGTATGAATTATGAATAAACAAAAAAAATTTGGCCGAAATTATCACGATATGAAACAAAAACAGTTTTTTCATCTTAATAGAATTCTCTACAGCAAGAATTAGCTTTTAGTTATTTATAAGTTACATACAATTTATTAATTAAATCAAGCTTATACAAATGTATTAATTTAAGCATTAATTCAAAGTTTATGAATTATGTGTAAATATGTTTTTATTCATATGGAATAGTGTCCCAATACCTCCAAAACACAAGACGATGAATTGGATAATACAGATTTATGTACAGATATATTCTTATTTCTGTGAAATATCTGCTGGAAGTGACTTTTGTCTTTTCTGGAGAAAAAAATCGAATAAATTTTTTTTTCAGTTCGCATTTTCGGAAATTCGTCATTTCCACCGCAAGCGAACGTAATTTCCGCCACGAAAGTTTCCAAGTCCCCGTGCGGAAATATAAGAAGTCGCCAATTTTCCAAAAGTTTCCATTTCCAAACACTAACTCGGCAACAAAAGAAGATAGATTAAAGAGACAAAAGAGAAAAACGAAATCGGACCACCTAAACAATGAAATAATGGAAGGGGAAGATTTCTATGGGGAAAAAAAGGAAACAAAAGTAATGAGAAACAATTACATTCGAAACATGTATCTCAGTATTTTCTTCTCGTCCATTGTGACTCTTTGCTGATTTACGTATGCAGTGAATTGAATTGCGTAACAAAAGATGAAGCGTTGTTTGTTGTTGTTTCGTAAAAATTACCTTTTTCTACAATATGATTTTGTGTTAATTTATACGCTGCTAAATAGATAATAGCCTTTAATCTGTTTTTTTACAAATAAAAACTAGCTTAATAAATATAGTCACATAAGAGTATTCTCAAAAGACCATTAAAATTTCCTACTGCTTCTTTTTATTTGTATGTTATGTTTATTGTCGCATAGTTTGTATAACTATTATTATTCATCAAGAAATATAAATTGATAGATTTATTAAAACACAAAAGTAAAATAAATCTTTGTAACTCGATTAAATAACTTTGTAATAAGTACTAGTAGCAGTACTTGGGTGCTTGTTTAAATATCTGTATTTTAACACAATAACAATTACTACTTATAAATTACAATAAGCATTGTACATTGAATTAAATAAAAAGAATAAATAATTGTGTATTTCATAAAAAAAAGTTATGTTCATGCCAAGAAAGCTCATACCGAAAACAAAAGTGCCATCCTAGATTGCATCCACACTTTATAAATGATGTGTGGTAAACTATATTATCGACGAATATAGTTGAGGGAGTAATAGTAAGTAGTAGAACAAACAAGTTACATAAAAAAAATTAAGTCCATTCCTACTTCGTTAGAAAATTTTACTGGTGGCATCTGTTGCAGATAAATTCAACTTCTTCAGAAATAACGCAGACTAAATTTAAAATTAAAAAATAAAATAAAACAATGAACTAATATTTGAAGAAACTGTATTAACATCAACAAGTTTAAAAAAATGTATTTGAACTTGAGTAGATGAATAAAAAGTATTTTATTAACGAAAGTTTGAACAAGATATATATAAAAATAAATAAATATATATAGAGAGTGAGTGAACTAATAGTTGGAATTGAAAAAAGCTATTTTACTACAGAAATTTTGTTTAAGATGAGCAGTGGGGTTTGTTAGGATGAGAGCTGGGCTTATTCAGCAAGACATCCTATCAGAGAGTTATCAAGCTTAGAAAATAAAAATAAACATAAACTAAAAAATATTTTTGAGATCGGTTCCTGGGGGCGAGATAAGCGTGCTTTGCTATTGATTGCTCAGATTTTTTGAGAAAGAGATGTTCAGTTTTAGATAGCTTAAGGTTTGAGAAATTGATTTAAAGTGAAAAATTAATATGTATCGAGAACAAAATACTGTTAATATTCAAAGACTATCTTGAGAAGTTTATATCAATAGATTTAACGTGCCCTTCCAAACTTTGTGACTAGAAAGTCGGTGGTGAGCAAAGTGTTGAGCTTCTTATCATGTGTTTTGCTCAAAATTTAAAAAGGAAGAAAATACCTGAAAGTTAAGGCATGCTAATAGCCTGCTCTTAAAGTTAACCAGCCTTGTAATGTTTTTCAGCTTGTATCTGCTAAACATTCGTTAACCCTTTAACGGGCACACAGCCAAAATGCAATTTTCTGTGATAAAGTACTTGATAAATGTAATGTTTTTATCCTCTATAAACATTATTTAGTCACAAAAAAATATATATAATCCAGAGTGTTTTTCCTGGGTGGTGGCTAGACATTATAGCCAATGCGCACTTAAGACATTTAACTTACTTTTTTATGACAAAACTAATGAATTATATCACAATAAACTTTTTATGAAAAATTTACATTTATTCTAATAACTATTTCAATAACAATTAAATACAAATCATAAGTGTAATGAAAAAATAATAGAAGTAATTGTGCAACATAAAATACTTACTAAAATATACATTGAAATTGGTATACATCCACATTTTATACATTATTTAATTTTAGTATAAAAAGTTTGATATTTTGAGGATTTAAATTTGTTATTTCACAAATTTGACAAGCTATTCATTGTGGAACTTTTCAAAGCAAGTTGGACCAATTGCTTGAAGGCACAGTGGTACGCACAGAAAAGTTATAATGAAAGATTTTCGAACCCAAGAATCTCGTACCACATATTGTAAGCAAAGTTTGTTTATATTTCCGACCCCCAACATTCTCACATGATTCTAAGTGATCTCTCTCGAGTGGAGGAAAAGCGAAAATTTCCAGGTCATTTTTCTGTTCTATGTGGGCAGTGGATAGAGCCTCTATCCACATATAAAAGCTTTCCAAAAACCTAAATAAAACCTTTTTTTTAAATTGTTAATTTGCTTAATTCATTCAGATGAGAGAAAAGTATACTTAAGAATGTCATTTTTTCAAAAAATCGGACATTTTATTTATAGTAATCAAAATACAATTCAAAGATTTACACTGAGAAAAACTATTTTTAACTACCCATCAGAGGACATGAAATTCAAAAAAGTTATAGTGCTGCCATCTGTATTGATTTTTATGCGTTTGAGCTTCAATTTAAGCATATGGATAGACTAAATATCCAACACCCGCTTGGTGAAATTTTTTTAATATGTGGCTAGACATATTAGCCACTGTCCGCTAAAGGATTAACATTAATAGTGTATGTTTATTGATTTTTTTCATTAATCAGTTTTTGTAACCTCATTGAGTTGGTTTCGTTATGTAATTGTTTTATTTTGCTATGTATTTTTTGTCTTTCTAACTTATTTGTTTTTGTTATTCCATTATTTCGCAACTTCTGTTATTTACTTTTATTTTATTTATCTTATTTTTTTGCTTACTTCAGTAAGCCCCTTGGGATACTTGCGGTACAAGGATATTATTTTATCTGTCTTTAAAAAAAATAATATTTAATAAAAACAGAATTAAAAGTAGTAGATTTGATTAAAGTGCAATACTTCAGAGAAAGAAAGAGTCAAGCCGAATCATTCCTTCCTAGTTCAATCATTGTTTATATAGCATATAAATTGTTATGCTAAGTAAGATCACATGACATTGTTATGACTGATAAGGAAGATAACTTTAATGCGCCGATTCTCAAACTGTGAGGCTCGAGCATATAAAGAAAGATTAAAAAAAAAGCTTATTTAAAAATTATTAATTTACTGAAAGGAAACAAAGCAAAATACGTTCTGACACAGTAGAGATACACGTTGCATATTTATTGCAATTTGTTAAACTTGAAAATTAGAAAAGAAAATTATTCTGCCACGTAAAAGTAATTTTCTTTAAAATACCTATTCCTCCAAAGTAATACATACAGAATATGATACTTATCTGGATAATTTGTACAGTTTATAATTAAGGTCGTATTGTAGCTTTAGCATCAAGGTACATTATTATTGCGTTGAATAAATTCCTATTGTAAGGGGAGAGAAGCGTTGAAAATTGCGGTTGAAAATTGGGTCGCCAATACTGAAAATTTAAAAAGCACTGCTTTGGTGAATTGTTCACACAAACATAATCTTTTCCCTTCTGGAGTTCATTTCACTTACTCAAATAATGGGTGAATGTTTAATTATTTGACTACCCATCAGCATATTTCCCATGCTATAAATTTTTATTTTATCGAAATTATCCTTACTTTTTCAATTAATAAAAGGGAATGCTTCTAATTGTAATGACTAGCACTAGCATAGTTCTCACACGCGACTTTGCTTTAAAATATGATATGTCTACACGGATGCATCTAGTCAAATTTAAGTATTATCTTCTCACTTTGCCAGTTAGATGAAATGGCCAATTAAGGACCATTCATCATTATTTTCCTAAGCACACACCGATAACACTACAAAATGCTCCGCTTTAGCAAATGATACCGAAATACTTTTGTACAGAAAAGGTAAATATGAAATTATAGTGAGCCAATTTGGTGATAAACTTATCAATTAATGGTCTTTAAAGGATAATTGTCTTAGTGTAAGAGAAACCTCAAAGTAAGTTTAAAAACTTGGTTAATGTTTCTTGAAATGTATCGAGGTAGTAGAGATAATAAATATTTTTCAATAAGTATTGTCTAAAAAGAGAGAGTCGGTATAAAAATCAGCACATTCGGTAAATTTCTGAATAATTGTTTGTATTTAACTCACTGGGTTCGCTAAAAGTTTACTTCAAGTTTAAAATTAATAAAAATGAAGAAATAATCAAATAATTTTGGTTTCGAAAAAAGTCTCAAAAGATAATAAGATTTTTTTCCCCAAAAAATTTTAGCCCTAAACATTACATCAGAGATCTGTTACCCGTAATAAGCTACATGTAGAATGGTGCACATCCATACTATACCAATCTAGTAAAAAGATTGTCACTGACAACCTTTCATGAAGACAGAATGATTGTTCGAGAATGAGAAATCGCATGGACGCCTTAATTGTTTCGGACAATGTTCTAGAGGTATGTTGAACAGTTGTTATTGCAAGAATAAATTATTGAGCTTACTTTTTATATAATTTTTTAAATTTTCTCCCTTTTTCCAGTAAAAAATTTTAATAAAAATTTTTTGCCATAAAAAATTCAATCTAAAATGTATTTTCTTACAAAAATTTTTCCCTCCCTTTTCCCTTTTTTTAATTTTTAAATTTAAACTTTGGCAAAACATTAATAATTTTTTGTTTTAAAAGGGTTTATAATGATATTTCGAAAAAATATGGATGTTTTATTTCTTGGCATATGATCCCTTAAAAAATTTTGACTCAAAAATTCACGAGGTTGTTGCTATTTTTTATTACATTGAAAAGTTTCATTTTATTTTCATTTCTACATAAAAGTTTTATTAAAAAGTAATTAATAAAAATCCCATTGTTTTAAAATTTTTAATCCCTTTTGAAATTTTAAAAATTGCTAAATAAAAAATTAATATTAAATGTATAAATTATTATTTTTCTACTGATTTATACTTGATTTAAACAAACATTTTACTCCTTTTAAACTTTTTTAAAAAAAGGCTTAAATATCCCCCAAATTATTCAGTTAATTATTTTTTGAGATAGTTTCTTTTTAAACTATGTTCATTTCCATTAATAGCAGAATAATTTAAACTGTAATTAAGGATATTTAGCAATAAAAAGGGGACAGTGGGGGGACAGTGTTTCTGGGTCTGAACCCCCCCTAAGCCTTGATTTTTTGATTGATTAAAATCCTATATATATAGACGTAAATTAATTTTGCTTGATTAATAATAATTTTTAATTAATACTAAAAATTTATTCAATAATTCTTTTTTCTTTTTGTTCCAAAATCAACAAAATCTAAAAAAAAATGTTGGCGGGGTATTGGGGTGGCGAGAATCCTTTGATCCTAATCCCTTTCCCCCTTCGTTCCGGGTCACCATTCTAAAAGGGGAAAAATTTAGAAAAAATTTTTAAATCTAATAATGATTTTTACAAAATAAAGCATTCCCCAAGTAAAAGTAAGTTAAAAAAACCCCCACGAATAAAATATACATTTTAAAATTCTTTAAATTTCTAGCTCGTAATAAAACATAAAAAAATTAATTTAAACCCAAATTTTCTAATTTTTACAAAAAATAAGTTTCTCAATGGGAATTATAGCCCAAAGTATTGTTGAAACTGCATTATTTCTGGGGAACTCCTTTTCACAACTTAAACGTGAGTATTAAGGGAGAGGAGGGGTTCACACATGAGACTTAATAATATCGATTTTAATTTTCTGAATCCTTAGTATCTTTTCGGAATTATTCTTGTTAAAGGGGTTTCCCGGGTTTGAAATTTTGGGGTTGGTTAGCACATAACAAATATAGCCGGCTCTAATCACTTTTTGGGCGTTTTATTAGCTCTGATCCTTCTGCAAACATTAATCCTGCATCTGGATCGAAGTTCTGTTTCCATTGACCGAAAACAGATGGGGGGTCTCAATTGCGGAGAATGGGCTAGTTGGCATATCAGACTACCACGGGATTAAGGTTGTAAATGACGTCGGGGAAAGTAGATGCTGGGATAAGTGGTGAGGGATTTGAAAGTCTTTTCCCGGGTTTTCGAATGGTTGATTAGTGAATGATGCCTGATTTCAGGCTATCACAGGGGGGTCGGGAAATTTTTTGGGAATATTAAGATTTGTTTTAAATATAATGGGGATAAGTATTGTATTATATTTACATTGTGCGTGTAAAAGCTTTTCCCCAAACTGTGGGCGCCCCCCTTGGGGGTCGGAAAACCCAACGGGGGGGGAGCATATTAAAAAAATCAAAACAAAAGATTAAAAAAAAATTATTAAATTTATTTGAAATTAAAAAAAAATCATTCTGATGTAATAAAAAAAAAAATACATTTTTAATTTTATAAAAACAGGTTACACAATGTATTTTAAAATTTAAATTTTCAATACAAAGTTAAGAACAATTTTTAATAATTCCCAATAACCCGGGGTTGTCATATATAAAAAATTTTTTTAAAAAAAAATTAACACTTATCTTGATAATTTATACGGTTTTATAATAATTTCTTTAACTGCCGATTAAAAAACGCGATTTTGCATCCCCAAAGTCGGTTTCCACTAGGCGCGCGATGTGGGTGTATTGAAGGGGGGGGGAAAAGAATAAAGAATAAAAAATCTAAGTAAAAAAATCCCTTTTAAAAAACTATAATATCCTTTATTGCATTCCCAAAACCTTTAGAATAATTTTGGATGAAAATTCCGGGAAAAATAATTCTTGAAAGACGTAATACACGCCCGGGGAAAATTTAAAAATTTTGGCTGAGCGAGTCATTTTTTTACGCCGGTGGCAAATGGGTTTAAAATCGATCAATTATAGCTAAAGTATTTAGAAAATTTAATGATTGTTATCGCCGAGGGCGCGATGAAAAATTAAAATTAAATTGGGGGTATTTAAAATTTGGAAATGGAAAAGAAGGGTTTTTATTTTTGTAGGTTTCCAAAACAAAAAAAACCAAATTCACAGATTTTAAAAAAATAGAAAATTTTAATATTGAAACCAGTTTCGTATTTAAAGGAGAAATAAAAAAAACAATTTAAGAAAAAACATTTTTTTTTTAATACATAAAAAATCGTCAAAAAACTTTTTAATCAAAATTTTTGTATTGAGAAATAATCCTATTTTCGGACATCTGTACGTGAATAAAATTTCTCTAATAACTTTTGTATTTTCATTTAATTTCATTGCTTATGTTATTTTGAAATATTTCTACAAAAGATTATTTTAAGGATCAATTGGTTTCAGTTTTTGTGTAAGGGTTTGGAATAACGTACTTTAAAGTATATTTTACCAACAAAAAATCTGTTGTAAAATGCGAGTTGAATATGTGAAATATATCCTTTATGTACGGTTACTAATTTTTATACATGGATATATTGTCTCTCATAATGATTATTACAATTTAATAACTTTTGAAGAAGTACAATAGGAAATGGATGGAAATTAGCAAGTTTAGGCAGAAAAAAAATGATAATGTTAATATACACTGCTGGCCACCGTAAATGCAACACCCTAAAGGAAGCATGCAAATAACATGAAATTTACAACATGCATTAGCAGGGTTGAGATATGCAAATAATTAGAATTTCAGCGCAGACACACATCACGCGCGTCTGTGGCGCAAACTCAAAGCACTTTTAAGGCTTGGAGATTTCGACGATTTCAAGTTCGGCATTGTGTGTTTCTTGTCGTTTTCAAAACCCGATCAGTTATGTCACGAAACAGCGATCAGCTTTTAATCAGTATCGAGTTTGACAGGGGGAAGGATAGTGGCACCGAAATTGTGATTATCTTTCAGGGGGAAAACGGAAGTCGGGTTGGGCGAAACCAAACAACTGTAATGCGGATATGTGACCGTCGGATGCAGGAGGTACGATGGACCGACGTGGTCGATCGCATCCACCCATACTACTTCACGTGAGGACAGGCAAATGTGTGCATGGCGGTGACGGATCGCTCAGTCACATCACGAAACATAGCACAGCACATTGAGTCTGTAACACATCATTCAGTGTCTGAGCGTACCATTCGACGCCATTTACAGTAGAGTGGTCTGTCCGCAAGACTTTCATTGCTTGGTCTACCTTTGACGTAGAACCACAGACTTCTCCGCGGCCATTGATGCGATGAAAGAATGATGTGGGCGGGGAAGGGAATGAAGTTTTTTTATAGAGTCCCCATTTTTCGCAAAAACCCCGATGGTCGGATTCGAGTCTGGACACCGTGGAGAGGGGATGCTGAAAGCGCGTTATCCCTTTCCCAAGGGTATGCCCCGGTTGGCTATTGGGGGTATTGATATCACTCTCGCCCCCTGTAAGCATTGCCGGAACTTTAAAAAGCCACCCCTACATCCCGAGGTGTTGGAGGTCCCTTCCTTACCTTCAGGCAGCCATAGCCATATTTCCCCGGATAATGCGTGACCACCGTGACACGCATTGCCCAAAGGTTCTTTCAATCACCAGATGGAATTGCTTTGACCGGCTCCTCTGATTTTTTGCCCATAGAAACTTTTTCATGGATGCTAAACATTGCCCAGATTACACCCCCAGGCCCCCAGATCAACGAAATGGGAAGCTTAAACGGTCTGCTGTATAAAAACATTTCTCTTCTGAATCAATCCCGAGGCGTGTGGCAGGGGGGACTAAAATGGCGGCTTCTCTGGCTACTGATTGGGGGCAGGAACTCCCTTCACAGAAGTCTAAAATTTAATCATTTTGTTGTCAAATGATCTAAAAATCTTTTTTTTGGGAAATTTCGCTTTCTTGGGTTTTGCATTTATGGGGCCAACGTGTATATAAATAAGATGACGGGTTTTGGGCAAATTTGTTTTTCTTTCCCAAAATTTTATTTTAGGCAGATGTTTTGGAAATCAAAATTCTTAATAAGGGAAAACCATAAAAACAAGCGTATAAGCGCCTATACCGCGCAAATTTTAATTTAGGTATAATCTCTGCATAGGGCGCATTCCCTTTTTTTACGAAGAAACCCCCAAAAATACTTTCCCCCATTTTGTTTTGTTTTCCATTTCTTGAGGCTTTTTAAAGATTTGTAGTAAGTTGTAGAACTACAGTAAAGTAAACAGTATATTGATATACGTAGTAGTCTAACTTTTTTTCCCTATAGCTATTTTTTTTATTTTGAAAACTATCACTTGTGTATACCAGGAGTATAACTCGCCCCCATAAATATCTATCTTATTATTTTTTTTTGTACTACAATTGCACGTTGTAAGCCGAAAATTACGGTCAGTTAATCCAGTTCTTGTATAGACAACAAACTTTCGTTGTAGTCTCACTTTTGCAATCAAGATATGAAGAAAAACATTCTAATTGTTGCCCAAATTTTCTTCATTTAAGATCTTTAATCTAATTCTTCATTAGAAAGTATGCTATTTAAAATTGCTTTCTCTGTTTTAAGATATCCGAACACGTTTGAAGTACTTTAAAAAAAAGTAGCATACTAAAACCTCATAAATGCTTTTTTAGCAATCAGTGCCTATAAATACTAATATTTAACTAAAAATATTTTTTTTAAAAAAATCTACATTTTTCAAAATTTACAATTATTTGTCAAATCTTAGCAATATTTTCGAAAAAGTTCAAAGCAATTAGAGAAAATTGAACTTATATGCAAACATTACGAAACAAATTAGATATTTAGTAAAGAATGTACTTAAAAATTTGCATTTAATTAAAAAATTTTAAAAATTTAGAGCAGATCGAGTAAATTGAAGAAATTGACATTCCCCTTTGAGACCATTATTTAAATAACAGGGCCTAAATCAAAAAGTATTAATAAATTAAGAAATGTTTTAATATATTCTCTAGAAAATAATATATAAATATCAAGTTCCAAAAGTTTCACAGCAAAATACATTTATAATATTTTAAATTATCAGACTCACCATAATATATTTCGAATAATTTAAATGCCCACTTCTGTTGGATTAAAGACCCACTTCTGTGGTTTTCTAATTTTATAAAATTGATTGTAACTTGGCTTCTTGGTTTGGTAGAAATCAAACAAAGCTTTGTAAAGAAAAAGTCAGCTCTAATCAATAAAAATACAAGTATTGTACAAAACATTAAGTCAATTCCTACTTAGGTCAACAAAGAAAAATTTTATTTTAGTTACTTTTTCTTAAATAATTACAATTTATATAAATATGTATCTATGTATGACAGAATCACACTATTAAGTGGCAAAATAAAAAGTGACTTTTCCTGCAATTTTCCATTTTCCTTTCTATGTAGTTTGTTGGACTATTACTTTTGTTTGCTACTATTTATTCATTCATAAATCACATACTCTGAAATTAGGCATCTGAGGTAGGATTCGAACCCACGACTTTTGGATTAGAAGTCCAACGCGCTATTCATTGCTCTAGAGGAACACGACGAGCGATTTTCTTCTTTATATATTGTGTTGGACTAGTAGTTTTTATTACTATATATTCACATTAATTAAGAAATTAATATTTTTAGAAACTGTATTAACATCAAGTGTCATCCACTACAAGTCTAAAAAATGTATTTGAACTTGGGGGATAAAAATGATTTTAAAGATTGAAAATTTGAACAAGATATATATATGTATGATAATTAAAAGATTAAAAATTGTTCCCCATCTAGTAATTCACTTTATATTCCCCCTACCCTTCGATCAAACTAATGATCCATTTTTTTTTCCGGAACATATGGCCTAGCCAATAAACATGTCAACCAGATCGTTATATTTAATAGCCCTATATGTCAGCATTAACTTTCAGGAGCACTCATGGATGCCGCGATCGGTGTTTTGGATAACCCACTTAAGATTATTCGGTGGGGTTTTTTCTCTTTGCCCTTGCGTCAGATGATGTGTAACTTTGATCAAATAAAGACCTTGTTAAAAACTAAGACTGTTTCTGACTCTAAAATCATGTCAGAAATAAAGCCGGCAGGATTCCGGAAAACGCATGTCAGAATTTAAACTTAAATGCATTCTTAAAATCATCTTAAAATTAAAACGAACGCCAAGTATACCAACCATCGAGAAAACGCATGTCAGAATTTAAACTTAAATGCATTCTTAAAATCATCTTAAAATTAAAACGAACGCCAAGTATACCAACCATCGAGAAAAGTGCTCTAAATAACGATTATAGGACTACGTCGAACAATATTTCTCACTACGCTAAGGGGACCGGATTATCGCGAATGAAAGAAACGCGATGTTAACCCCGAGAAGAAACCGTTTTTTACCGCCGAATGATATTCTGTCTTTGCTAAAAAGGCCAGCCAGTTTACCGTGAGTGGAAGAGAAGTTCTAATGGAGAGGAAAAAAAAAAAAAAAAAAAAAGGAGAAGCGTGGATCCCCTATATCCCCGTGATGAAAGATGCAACTCCTGCTGCCAGAGAAAAAAATCTTCTTTGCCGGAGGGTCTGTACAGTAACACTGTGAATTTTACCACCATCGCTTTCAAAATGTACCAACATCGAAAGAAAAGAAAAAATAAAATTTTCCCAGTAAATCACAACTACAAAAATCTGGGTTACCGTTCACCGGTTTTTGCCATTACGGAATAGGGGGTGTGAAATAAATACTTTTCTTTTTTAACATTTTTAAAACGAGTTTTGTGAACAGAACTTTTTAAAAAGAAGAATATATGATATTTAATTTTATAATAAGGTTATAAATCAGATATCCTTTATATATGAACTGAGGAAAAAAAAATGTATAGTGTACTTTAATTCTCCCAGACCAGGGGAACTTGCGATGTTTTCGTCGGAGTTTATCATGAAGTTCATCGTCTCCCAACCCCTATGGCCACGAAATTCACCAAAAATTTTTCTGTAGTAAATGATGGTAACCCCCCCACACAAAAAACCAACTATATTTATTTGGAGGCGTATTGCTGTCCAAAATCAAATATTTAATGACAGCTCGATACTTGATTTTATCCATTTTCCCAAAACACTTACATCAACTCACTTAAACATATTACATAAAACTTCCAAAGGTGAAACTTTTGGGA
>BMAV01025681.1:0-13319 GCA_019973955.1 Trichonephila inaurata madagascariensis | reverse complement strand
GAATCAAAGAAACCACAAAGATTTTTTCTGGAAATATCTGGGGAAAAAAGGACGCAGAATTAAATTAAGCTCATTTTTTTTTTTCGAAAAAAACTGACGGAAAACCCCAGGAGACCCACACCATTGGCGACAAACCAAAATAAGCGCCAAGCCAGAACAAGAGTGCGCAAAGCGAAAACGACAATGGCGGTAAGTCAGTGTTTCTCAAACTGTGGGGCGCGCCCCCCCTAGAGGGGCGTCATAACCCTACAAGGGGGGCGCGAGCCTCTTGAAAAGACGAAAAAAAATCTCTTAAAAATTATTTAATGAAAGTAAACAAACAAATACATTCTGACATAATAAAACATAAAATGCTCATTTACAATATAATACATTTATAAATGTATCAGTAGTGCAGAATCTATTTTATAATCAACTTAACAATACTAAGTTAAGGACTAGTTTAATAATTACCAGTGACCCTATGGATTTGTCATATATAAAATTATATGCCTACATTAACACTTATCTTGATCATTTGTACGGTTGATAGTTAATCTGTTAAATGCCGATTAAAAATTATGCGATTCGCTCTCCAATACTCCCGTTTAGCACGTAGGGAAATGTATGCGGTGCATTGAGGGGGTAGAAAAGGAATAAATAATCAAATCCTCTGAAATAAGGGAATCCTTCACAAACACTATCACGGTCTTTTTATTACTTTCTAAAGTCTTCTTAATAATTTTATGAATAACAGTTCACAGAAACGATATGCTTTCGGAAAGACGTATATATACGTCTGAGGGCAAAAAACACAGTGGCTGAGCGAGACGTTTATATACGTTGGGGGCTTAAGAGGTTTAAGTCGTATTGTGTGTTTTAAGTCATAGTATTATTGCATTTAATACATCGCTATTGTATGGAGGGGGGCGCGATGCAAATTATCATTGAATATTGGGTCGCAAACATTGGAAGTTTGAGAAGCACTGCGGTAAGTGAATATAGCGAGATAAGGTGGATGCGTAATGAAAATATAGGTAAACAATACTAAAGTTAAACATTTGAGATAAATCATATAAAAACAGCACTAACTTTCTTACTAGTGATCTTTTCCAAGTGGAGGGTACACCGTAATAACAGATTTTAAAAAAGTCCTTAAGGTTTCATCGCTAAGCGAATGATCGTGTGAGAACCGCCATATCTATTCTCCATTCAAATCCATCCCAAACTGTACTCTTTCTCGTTTGTATAATCTCATTCGCTCATTACATTTAAGACATTCATAACTCGAAGCAATCAATCCTTCCTTCAAACACCATTCAATCAATTCTTTCTTACCTTTCACATTCAACAAAGTAAAAAATTATAAGGTACATTCACACTCACATACGCAGCCATACTTCCAACCCGGTGTCCAATAACAAAATGAAATTCGAAATGCCAGCCGACAAAATACGAAAATTTCAGAAATAGTTAGGTTTACCTTATCTAGTGTATCAAAGTAGGGTAACCAAGATGGCGTAATTATCTCCAACCAAAATAATTTGCGCCAAGGGTGTGGGCTTCCCTAGGACTGAACCAAAACTGACTGTTCTCTCAAAACAACGGACTTGTTTTTGGAACCAGGACTTACTACACACTACTCCTTGCTCACAATGCAGGTTTATCGATTGGGTGCTTGGAGGCACCCAATCGATACAGGCGTCCGGAAAAGCACAAATAAGCTGGAAAATATTTTTTTTTAAATTTTTATTGGCATGTTTAGCAAAACAAAACAAAAAAGTTTCCAAAATATCATGGCTTTTGCTTATGGAAAATAAGGCATTAACCGGATTGTTCTTTATATCAAGCAAGCTTTTCCCCACCTCTTGACAACTTCAGTAAACAACTCTTTAACTTTCACTATAAGACTTACATTAAGATCCATTTTTATATATATAGAGAGAGAGAGCCCAATGGAATTGTGATGTTTCATAGTAGGGATGGCGATCTGTGAGATCAATTAATCAAAAAATCCATTTTTTAAATCGGTATGTAGGACATTGAATCGATATTTTTTTTTCTAGAAAATCGACATTCGAATTTTTTTTTTTACATTTTGGAAAAAACCATAAAATTGATGTAAAACCATAAAAAACGAAGAATTTAAACAGTATTTATCACAGGCACAGTTGTGCACCTGAAGTATGATCCATGTAGGTTAGATTTGCACCGGGTACCTTCCGATCCGAACGCCAGTAATCTATCGATCACGCCAAGACGATCGCCTCCGCGTGATGTTTAAGTACTGGTTTTATTTAGATACCGCTACACTACTCTCCCACTAGTGAGATGGATAGGCGAACGATTTTTTTTCGTTCGTTACTGAGAGAGTATGTTTATTTATATTATTCTCTCTCTCATTAATTTTTATTCTTCTTATTTATTTTTCTTGCTGAGATCAGAGAAAGGTAAGCTATCGTTTGTTTGCGGAAGAGGAGTATGTTTCTTTTTTATTTATTTTTTTCTCTTATATTTATTATTTTTTTACTCTCTCCCTTATTTATTATTATTACTTTATTTATTTTCTTGCGGTAGATGGCGCCACGAGAGTTCAGAAAGTTGCGTTTTCTTACTTCAGTCCAGGGTCACCAATGAAGGTTAGATCACGCCAAGACGATCACCTCCGCGTGATGTTTAAGTACTGCTTTTATTTAGATACCGCTACAATCCTATGCTTTACTGGCAAGAACAAACAAACTCTATTTAACATAACGTTAACTCAATAGCCATGATTTATATGAATATGTTGGGATCACACATCTGTTCCTTGTGAGCGCCTTTTTTGATTACCGGCAACATCGCAAGTGATGAGAGGAACCACTTGGATTCCAGTAGACTTGAGAAACTGTTGTTTTTAAAAAGTTTATATATTAAACATTGGGAACTATAAGAGCTATATAATCTATTTTCTAAACTTTTTAATGTAACAAATACATTTAGAAAATAAAAGTCTTCTTTTATACCTGATACTTTGATATGGTAATAAAAATAATTGTAATTGTCGATTACCCTGAAATCAGTAAAATCCCTTGATTTTACTGATAAAAGATAGTTTATTATTTTATTTTTCTTGTTTTTCATAAAATGGATTTTTATTTACATTGTAAACGCAGACATGGAAAAAAATCGATGTTTTAGAAATCGATCTTTTAGAACTCGATTTTTTTTTGTGAATCGATTCATCAGGTTACGATTCGAATCGATTTCAAAATCGATCTTTTTTGAAAAGAATCGCCATTCCTATTTCATAGCAACACAGTGCGAAATTCTTGCAATAATTCAGAAAATATAGCTTGCACTTAAAATACAATTTGCTTTGGGTTTGTGCGAGATGATTGATCTTGCTTTAGGATATCTGTATTGTAGATTATTTCATCAGCAATTGATAAAGTTTTAGATGATTTCTGCTATAGCTTCTTATAACAGTTTCGAACAACATATTTACTATGACTACCTTTAGTTTCTCTTTGTCTGGATGTTACAAAATCATACTTATTACTTTCATCAACAAATAAAATCTAAATGATCTTTAGTTCTGAAAAGAACTATTTGTTTTAATAAAATCAATAAAAGATTTGAATAATATGAAACAAAAATACATATGCTAGTCTGAACAAAGGTTAATTCAGTGTTTGACCACTGAAATATTGGAGACCTGGTCAAAATCCTTAAGCTCCAAATGAAGTTAGAGGAAATTAAAAGGTTTCAGAATTTGAAGGAAGATATCAAACATTTTTCAACTCTTTGATGTGTTCTTTTGACTTGCATTGCGCGGTTAAAAAGTAGGACCACTCACTTTGTTGTGAAATAAGTTTTCAAGATTTCACTTCAAACAGGTTTGCTAGTCTACTGAACTCGAAAATCCAAATGCAGAGCAGAGTGAATGTTACAAGTTGTACTTTAAAGCTACATGAGGTAAAATGTAAAGAAAGGGCCGTGATTATGGAAGAAAAGAAAGTCGAAGCTACCTAAAACTCAATAAAAAGCACAAAATCTAAATTGTGTGTGTTAGAGAGGTTATAATATAATATTAAAACCAAAAAAAAGTATTTCAGTATTGTAATCAATTTTCCACATTTTAAATGAGTTCTGTAGTCTTGTTCTTATAACAATTTTTCACTTACTCCCCTCAAAATTTCAATTTATGTTGCAGCCTACGTAAAAGATGCCACATTATGGGCCCACGTAGAAAAGGGTTGAGTATCCTTTCACTAGAGTAATCCTCCTAGAGCTAATGGCATTCTATAGCCATGCTTTCACATTTGCTGTCAGGGCACTAAATTTCATGGTTGAGTGAATCTTTGTGACTTTTGTTTGACCAGCTTTATTTTATTCAATTCGTACTATTAGCTCCACTCTCTATATATTTATTTATTTATTTATTTTGGTGGAATTTTAAATCGTTAATAAAATACATTTTAAAAACGCTCATTTGAGCTGAAATTTAAAAATACATGATTATTTTGGATGACAAGTATTTTAATTATAATTAGTAAATATGTATTGATTAAAACTAATTATTTAAAAATTACAAATTTTGTAATATCTTGCATCTTGCAACAAATTCTTCTTGGCATCATTTTTGGCGACTTAGTGACCATTTTGGCGACTTGTGTCACAACATGTAAAAGTTTTTTTCTCACATTTTAAGCCCTCGTTTGAGCTGCAATTTTATATACACTATCGTTTTGGGTAAGAATACGATAATTTAATTATAATTAATTAAAATTAATTGACTGAAACTAATTATTTAAAGAATTTCAGATACAGACACGTTGGTTTCATTTTTAGAGACTTCGGTGAAAACTTTTAAAAGATTTCTTTCTCAAGTTTTAAGGCATTCATTTAAACTGAAATTTTATATACACGATTGTTTTGGTAGACAATACGATACTTTAATAATAATTAATAAAAATTAATTACCACTTAATGTTGTGGTTCTGTCATATGTATATACATATTTATATTAATTGTAACTATTTAATAAGAAGTAGCTAAAATAAAATTTTTCTTTGTTGATCTAAGTAGGAATTGACTTAATTTTTTTTTTATATTACTTGTTTAAGATGTGAATTCCTCTTATACACAGTGAAAAATTCCTCGAATCCTGTTTTATAATTACTCAAACATTATGCTTTGCTATCTAAAGATTTGGTTACCATTAAATTACTTCTGGTCTCAAGAATGTAAATTCAATAACAAAAATAGCTCTTTCTCTATGATAATCTTTATGAAGTCAGGGGCGGCTCTAGAGCTGGACAATCCAGACCCCTGCCCGGGGCGGCAAATTTTAAGGGCGGCATTTGGATCGAATTTGAAAAATTCTTTTTTGTTACAAAGAATTTGATATATTTTCTGAAATATTATTGGTGAGAATTTGGTATTGCATTTAATGTATTTTATTTATTTTTTTTTATTTTGTACTCTGTATATTTATTGACAGTTTTCTTTTGTGTTTAAACTTGAAGGGTTTGAGGCGGGAGTATATGTTAAAGCATGAAATTTAATGTTTACACATCTTTCACTCGCAAATTTCTCCCCATCCATGAGTGCGGTTACAACGGACATTCGTTTCACCCTTACGATGTCCGGTGTCAGCTATCCAAAAGAGGACAAAGGTAACAAGAGGTTTTGATGGATAGAGAGTTACAGGAGGTGTTATATTTTAGTCCTGATTGTAGTTACTATAGGTTAAAATATACGATTTTGATCCGCACCATCATTAGATTATTTTTCGAAGAAATTGGCTTGCTGAAATGGACGATTCCTTCTCTTACATTTCATTCGTTTGATATAATAAAAAAGTAATTATGCCCCTGAATTTCGAATTATTTTTAATAATATATATATATATTTATAATATATATATATATATTATTTATATATATATATTTTATGTATTATAAAAAAAGAGAGAGAAAGGGGGCGGCATTGGAGAACGGGGCATTTTCCATTTTTCGGGGGCAAAACGTAGAGCGGCCATGATTAACAGGTTTCCGATGGTGTGCTTGCTTAACAAATACATCAGTATAGCGTAATTTGAGTTGGAGATAGGTGTTCCGTTGAAGATAAACGTAACCAAGAAAAAATATTGTTATCGAAAATCTTCACTAACATTGGTATAAAGATTGAGTTATTACTGTTTAAATTATGTGGTTTTATGTCTTTCATGATATTCGTAATATTTCTTTTAAAAATCTTCAAAATTATGACTATACTAGCTGGTATACTCATTCTTCGCACGGGTGAATTTAAATTAAACAATAAAATTAAGGGTAAAGAAGTTTTAATGGGGTTAATTTTACGTGAAATGCATATTAAACAAAACAAAACAAAAACATTTGTTAAATTTTAAATCTGTAGCTCTAATAGCTGATTAAAAATGATTTCTTTAATTTAAAAACGTCCTCTAACTCTCTTGTGGGTTGATTTTCGAAAAACTCCCTGCTGATCTCTCTCACAAAAAAACATTGTTACAAATTTGAATGAACCTTAAAATACTGGGAAAATTTATATCTAGAAGGTAATAGTTACATTATCTTCTGTTTTCCGTTAATTGTAATGTTCACAAGCACAACTGTTCCCTAAGTATAACGGTAATGGAAAAGCCAATGTTGGGATAGAGTCGTTGGGAACTTGGATTTGATTGAACTGTGCAGATGTCGATATGCTGTAACCACCTGGTGGGAGAGTGCAACGAAGTGCCAAAATTTCTCATAAAAGATGCATATTCATGCCAATTTTCATAGTGATCGATCGAACAGTGTTGGGAAGCGAGGTCTACATACATCCCAAAAATCCATTTTTTTTTTTAGATAAACAAGTAGCATTGAGGAATCTTAAAAGTTAGGATCATTAAAATAGTTTATAGAAAATTTACATGCAGTGAAAATCGTTTAACACAAAACTGAGAGTGTATGATTTTTTCCCCACAGTTTTTACGCACGTATGTGAACGCATCTTGCGTGTTTTCATGAAGATATCTCGTGCTATTTACAAATGATGACGGGAGAATTAACATTCGACCCAAGCTATATTTGGATCTAAATCCGCATCATTCCTTATCGCGTCTTTTTAATGTATATAATTTTCTGCTCGCAGTTTGCTTTGTTTCAAGGCAATAAACCTTAAGCGCTCACTCTCCACTTCGACGTACATGTCCACCAAAAACTGATGAAAGAGTAGTCTACATCGAAGCAATGAATTAAAATTGTTGCGACGTACCATGATATGATATGCATAAAAGTCTTTTCAGGAAACTTTTTTATTTCTTATGGGTTGTTTTGTAAATGGGTTTATCTGAGGAATATCAAAACTGTATCCCCCTTGTCCTTTCCAAAAAATTATCGGGTACTCGAGAGCATCATAAAATCTATGAGTTTCTGGAACTTTGGTAAGCCGGCCATCGTGCGCCCGAATAACGATGTCTAGAGACGCAGTTCGTTCACTACTAACTACTACGGCAGCTATTTCATTCGTGGTCGGGGCATTGAATCGTCTTTCCTATTCACCACGTGGTACATGATCTGGGTGTTTCACTACCTTGTAATTATCGCTAGTCACTCTATCTTTAACTATTTTAAATTCATGCACTAGAATGTTATGATCATGTAGAACTTGTTGTATTTTTTGAACCGTGTTTCTTTCCACACCTTGTACGTACTTAGAACGCCTATTAACTTGGGCTTCCTTATTGCCCATGAAATAAACTTGCAAAAATTTTGGTTGCCTTTTGGTAGCAGGAAGCAAAGAGCCAATTGTGTAGTATACTTGCCCTTGGATTGTGAAAGTCGGGCAAAATCCCTACATCGAAACAATGTTATCCGCCCCAAAAGATGTCATATGGAAGCATGTATTATATTTTCTTATATTTTTTAGAAAACGGCGAGACTGATCTGTTTCATAAGAGAAAAGTTATTTAAGAGATTTAACTGGCTCGCGTCTATTGAAGGAAGGGCAACACATGCCTGCAGATTCCTCTTTCCATTTAAGAGCACTGCAAAATCTGCATTCTTTGTTCATCGCTTCTATTTTTATAAGCTTGTGGCTTTCGTAATCAAGAGTTTCGTCATACTCAAATGCAGCTTTATTGAATACCCCCCACGTGTTTCTTGTGAATATTAGACGTCGCTGTTGTGACCTTTCAGCAACAGCGCATTTGCGAGATTCAACTGCTTCAATGGTATCTCTATCTCTCTGAGAAATCATGTAAGTCGCCTGCTGAAGACGCCGAGTTTAGAACTGTTCGGGTGTCTCAGCGACCCGTTGAGTTGCCAGATATTCAGCATGACGTCGACGCCGAGCTTGGGACTGCTCTGGTGTCTCAGCAGCTCTGTCAGCTGCCTCACTCTCCGCCTGATCAAGCCTTCGCAGTTCGGCTTGTGGAAATGTTTCGTTAAATCTAGCTACTTTTTTAGCTCGAGCTATATTAGAGCTTTGGGAAAGATTAGACTTACGTTTTCACGGCATAATTCTTAGTAGCTGCTTTTTCTACACTTCCAAAAAATACAGTACGGCAGTTATTAATTTTATTCTTAAAAAATGCAATACCTGCTTTTATTCAATTAAAACTATAGCGTTAGAATTAACTACTAACCACAAACAAAGTTGCAAATTTGTCCAAATGATGTAGTGTAAAAGACAAAGTTTATCTACTTTAAATACCAGAAGCGATAAAAGTACATATTTTAATATAAGGATCAATTTGTTACTACCAAACGTGCATTACAACGTGCAATTATCAATTTTTATTATATTTATGGTTCGTTATTTTGTCAATAATGTCTAATACATAAAAGATAGAAATATGCTGTCGCGGGCTTTATTGCAGATGGCAAAATTGTTTCATACATACTTGACAATTATCGCTATATTTTGAGCACTTCAAACAATATCTTTATAAATTATAACCTATGTGTTATTCTGATTTAAAAGCTATATTACTGTGAAGTTTCATTAAAATCCATTCAGTTGTTTTTGCGTGAAAGACGACAAACATCCTTACAAACTTTCGCGTTTATAATATATATTAGGATTGCTCGTATACTAAAATGTCAAGAACAGTTCTGTGGTTTCACCAAACTTCCATTTTCATGTGTCTTGATTCACAATAAATATTTACTCTTCCTTCTCTTCTTACCTGTATGCATTATTGTAAGCCTGTAATGCATACAGGTCCCTTCCAGTAGCGTACACAGGAATTTTTCAAATGGGGGGAGGTGCGGGGTCAAAGTTCACCATACTTGTATCACACTCCTTTAATTTTTTCGCTTTTTGCGGGAACAAACACAATAAAAACTATATTGAATTAGTGCATTAATAAAAATTAATCATTATAACAACTGATTAATTAAATTTTACGTACTATATACTTAGAATTATAATCAATCAGAAAAAAAAATCAACGGCTTTGGAGGGTCGGTTCCCCAGGACCTCCGCCCTTTGTGGGCCCCTGCCCCCCCACCCCTATATCCGTATAACTCGAAAGTTGGGCTTTAAAAATATCAAGGTTATGCAAATCCTTGTTATTCGACTGTTAGGGGAGGGGAATTAAGTTTCAAAGACTTATAAAAAAAAACCCATCCAGTTATAACTTTATAGTTGATAACTTAAATTAAATTTTAAAACGAAGTCTTGGACAAATTTTCCTTTGTAAACAACATTGAGGCACAAAACTGAATAACATCCAATCCTACTCTTTCGGTGTAATGTTAATCTATGGGGAAACATCAAAATTCAAAACAGTTCTTCAAACTTCTAATGCAAGTTTTTGAAACATTTTTATTTGAACTTTATAGGTAGAAGATGATCTGTAGATTTCAGATTCAGTATTTTTTTTTTTATTTTTGACTTTAGTACCTTTTTCTAGAATACTTGGGAATTTTGTTATAACCGGAAGAAAAGGTACCAATGACTGCAGCGCCCCCAAAGTAAGATTTTCAACACTGCTGGTCCATACATAATGATGCAAATTAAACAACATTTTCTTCGTCATTATATAACTCTTTTAACCGACGGTGTTTATTTGGCAAGATATCATCCTTCTCTTCGTAATTTTCTGCATTATATTTATACTCTTCTTTTTGCAAAAAAAAAAGTTTAGATAGCTTGGTTTCACTTAAAAGATCTTAAAAAATTTCCTTTTATGTTCAGTAACCCCTTTTTTTTTTCTTTTTAAAATTTGTAATTCTAACATTCGATCTTAAGTGTTGGGTTACCCTAATGCTTTTTACCGCTTTGAAAATTCACGGCAGCAATAAATACATGTACAGCTAAGAATCACGTGGCTAACAAGAGGAGCGATACAGGATGTTTTTGGAAGTTTCCAACTTCCAAATACAACTTTTCTGCACTAGATGGCACTGTGTGCGTGCTATAAATCTGATTGTCAATAGGTTCTAAATGACTGTACGAAAGCAGAAAAATTTTAAAAATCAGCACATATTCAAAGTTAAGCGATTATTTTTATTCAAAACATTCTTAACACCAATTACTTTAACTCTTACTAAATTTAGAAAACTGTCCAATAATACACAATTTTAAAAAAACAAGAATTTTCATGATAGCTACCAGCCACTTTGCTCTTTAATTTCTGGATTACTACGGAATATACACTCTTGAAAAGTAACAAATATTTATTAAAATTTACTTCTTTATATCTTCTAACAACAAATTTTTCAAAATTTATACACCAATGATACAATTTCAAAATGTCAAGCAATCAAAAAATTATTATATGCTTAAAATTCTATACCAACAGGACGAAACTTTGCCGCACAAGAGAAAATGCTAAATTTACTCCTTAATCTCGTTTTATAGTGACTCTATACTGACGCCTTGCGACAGAATGGCAATTCTCTTTAAAGAGCAGCCTCAAATAAAATTTAATCACGTATTGACAGAGAACATTTTTATTCCTTTTATAGTTCATTCCATTTTTGGAATTTACTTGAGATGCGATAAATAACTGTAAATACGAGTTTAGTAATGCGATTTCGCTTGCAATATTTAAAAAATAATAATTGTTTAAAATAGTGGTGTTAATAACAACTAAACGTAAAATATATATATTTAATCCTTTGTCTCTCATTTTTTTGTGGCCGAAGCAGCCGGTTGGTATAGGTATCGGATCGTGGCTTGCCCTTCACGAGTTCGAGCCCAGTACCACTGAAAAACCGTCGTTGGGCAGCGATGCACGTTAAATCTGTCAGAGCTGAAACGTCCTCTAGTGTGTGTGTGGTAGTTGGGAGGAGTGCCAGCTCAGGCGTCGTCCACGTCACTTGCCCATGGTGAATGGTCATTGGTGAATGATTAATTACTATTTTTTTTCAAAAAATCATCGTAAATTTTCTTTTCAATTTTGAAAGGGGTTGGTTTAGCCCTGACGGCCGAAGTGAATCGTTTTTAATTTAGTAATTTTTTAATTTTTAAACCTTTTTTAAGAATTTCAAACAAAAGTTACAAAATATTTCTTTCTTTTAGAAAGTTTTCAACTTTCATTAATGCTAATGTTATAATTTTTGTTGCTGCAAATGCACTCAATGATGTTCTCACAAGTTCAATAAATTCGCCAAAAATAGTACAACTGGCAGTAAACCAAATATTGCCGCTGGTAATCTTTTATCTCCACATTTTCAAACAATTGGTGGTCTTTTCTTATCAGTAGCATTTTTTTTCAAAATACACTGCTGGCCACCGTAAATGCAACACCAAGAAAGAGAAAAGATAGCACAACAAAGTTTATTTTGTAGATAACATGTTGACCAAGTATCAAATGATAAATTTAAGACTTCTTTTAAATGTGGTTCCTGCCAGAATCAGTAGCCAGAGTAGCCGCCATTGTTGATCCCCGCTGCACACGCCTCGGCATTGATTCAAAGAAACTTTGGATGTGTTCTTGGGGTACAGCAGACCATGCAGCTTCCATACAGTGCCAAAGTTGATCTGGTGTGGCAGCTGGGGATGTAATCTGGGTCAATCGCTGTGCAACCATGGACCACATGTTTTCTATCGGGGAAAGATCCGGAGAGCGAGCCAGCCAGGGAAGCAATTCAATCTGGTGATTGGCGAAGATCCTTTGGACAATGCGTGCCACTTGTGGTCGTGCATTATCCTGTTGAAATATGGCTGTGGCCAAGCTCTGAAGGTAAGGAAGGACAACTGGCTCCAACACCTCGGAGATGTAGCGCTGGCTGTTTAAAGTACCAGCAATGTGCCCTTTGAGGAGTGCGGGAGTGATATCCAATACCACCACATACCATAATACCCGGTGCAGGACCAGTGTGGTGGTGCATAACGCAGCTTTTCAGCATCCCTTCCACAGGGCTCCAGACTCGAATCCGACCATCGTGGGGTGTTGCAGACAGATGCGTGATGTCAATAAAGACAACTTCCTTCATTTGCCGCCATATCCTTTTTTTCCCTCACGCCATTGGCGGCGGAGACGTCTGTGGTTCTGCTCGGGGGTAGACCAAGACGTCTTTCCGACAGACCACTGTGCTGTAAACGGTGTCGAATGGTACGCGTAGACACTGGGAAAGATGCGTTACAGACTCCCAAAGCTGTGCTAGGTTCGTGATGTGACTGAGCGATCCGTCACGCCAGGGACAGTTTGCCTGTCCTCACGTGAAGTGGTGCACTGAGGTGGATGAGGGTCAACCACGCTGTCCGTCGTACCCTCCTGCATCCAAGGGCACATATCCGCATTCAGTTGTTTGGTTTTGTCCAACACGACCTCCTATTTTCCTGAAAAAATAATCCACAATCTCGATAGGCCACTATCCTTCCACCGTCGAACTCGGATACTTTGATCAAAGCTGATCGCTGTTTTTTTACGAGACACAACTGATTGTTTTTGGAAAACCACAAGAAAAAAACAATTGCCGAACTTGAAATCGTCGAAATCTCCAAGCCTTAAATAGCGCTTTGAGGTGGCGCCACAGGCTCGAGTGATGTGTGTCTGGGCTGAAATTCTAATCATTTGCATATCTCACCTCCGCTAATGCATGTTGTAAATTGCATGTTATTTGCATGCTTCCTTCAGGGTGTTGCATTTACGGTGGCCAGCAGTGTATTTCTGAAAAAATTTCAAGTTATTCTCGCTTTAACACATTTTATGGTGGTCATAAATTTGAACTGGTTTTATAAGATCCTAACTCTCGCCGAGAGCAATAGAGTTCTGGACGTTTCGTCCAAGAAGTGAAACCTTTAACCCCCATTGCCCATTTCACTAGAAACATCTTCGATATCCTCTTTCTCCGTCAGTAGAGTTGTCCCGTGTCCCCTTTTAATTTTAAAAT
>BMAV01025679.1:231724-283726 GCA_019973955.1 Trichonephila inaurata madagascariensis | reverse complement strand
AAAACAAAAATTTCGTCAGAAGCAACGCCGGCCATGAGTCCAAGACCATGGCTACCGCAGCCACTTGGAATGAAAAAGATGATATATATAAAAGCTAATAAACAGCTCATAAATGTCTAACATGAAATGGAGTGGAAAAGTAAAGATCGAGGCATTAACTCAGAAATTGTTTTCGTCATTTGATCATGATGAAAAATGCAGACTTCTAGTGCAGAAATCGACTGAGTTGTTTATAAAGGGTATTTTTACAAATTGAACCTATTATGAATATGTTTTTTAAATAATGGGCACAGTTAAACTGAAATTTACGCATTCTGGACAATTGTTAAAAAATAAGCAGGGTATATTGCTAAAAAAAACTAATATTGTGAGTTTTTTTTACTGCAAAAGGAACCCCTGCACAAAATCTAAGAATTTTTTCCTTTTATTTTGAGAACAAAACCATTCGAAAAAGGGCCACAGACAGAAGTGTTCAGTGGCTACGGGGTCACTAGTTTTCCAAATTCTTAAGATATTTGTCATTATTTACTTAAAGCGTGATGTTAGTGGCGTTCATAGACTACTTTTATGAGAGGGGGAGAGAAATCTGCTATTTTTAAAAAATTTTAGACAATAACATCGGGATATAATCATAAATCTAAATATTAAAAATATGTTGACTTATGAAACCCGAACTTTACTCTTATGTACGCCACTAAGGGTTATAAATTGTCTTGACTTTTCAAGGGGAAAAAAAGCTATTTAAAAATGGATCATTGTAATAAGAGATTGAGGTCGGAACAGTTCAAAAATTGGTACAAGTTAATATGAGGCAGGAAGGGAAGGCAAGTTAATCCGAACCTAATGCAAGCAGATATGTCTTAAAGCAGGGGCCAACTGGGCCCAGGGCCTCACCCTCGGTGGGGGCCCCCTTCGTTCTCGACTCAGTCTTAATAAGATCATGATCCGGATAATTTTAATGGCAACATATTATGGTTGCTTGGTAGTTGCGGACTCATAAAATTTCGTGGTATTTGCGGACACTCCGTAGCGCATCGTGGTTTGAGCGGACAAATATTTTCCCCCATCTTAGAACAGATAAAAGGTGCAGATAAATAAGGAAATAAATACTTTTAAAAATCACAAATATAATTTAAAACATTATTTTAAAGAGGCAAATATCTTTCATCTGGGATAACGTTTTTTTTCTTCTTTTTTTTACCGAAGTTTTCTGTTTTTACACTCGATTATCGAATTACAAGGATAAATACATTTTTGCCAATCAAATTTAATTATTTATATTGAATTGTTTAGATATTATAGTGTGAAGGCATTTTAAACGTAGCGAAATGTGATAAAAATAAACACTTTCAGAGAAATATTTAAAAATTAATTGTAAGTAACAGTATAATGAAGGGTATGAACAAATTTCAGGAATTTTGTGGAAAACTGTATTTTAGAGTCAAATAAATATTAGAAGTGCAATTGCCATTAAATTAATTAATTTCATTAATTTAAGTAAAGATAAATATTAGAAGTAAAATTTATAAAACAGATGCAAGTAAATAAAAGAAAAATAAATACAAGTAAATAAATACTAATTAACCTTTATTATAAATTTAATTATACTATTAATTTTTAAATATTTCTCTGAAAGTGTTTATTTTTATTACATTCTCCCATTTTTAAAATGCCTTCACACTATAATATCTTAACAATTCAGTATAAATAATTAAATTTGATTGGTAAAAATGTATTTAACCTCGTAATTCAATAATCGAGTGTAAAAACAGAAAACTTCGGTAAAAAAAAAAAAAAAGAAAGACGTTATCCCAAGTGAAAGATTTGCCTCTTAAAATACTGTTTTAAATTATATTTGTGATTTTTAAAAGTATTTATTTCCTTATTTATCTGCACCCTTTATCTATTCTAAAATGGGGGAAGAATTTGTCCGCTCAAACCACGATGCGCTACGGAGTGTCCGCAAATACCACGAAATGTTATATGTCCGCAAATACCACGTCCGCAACTACCACGCCACCCATATTATTTCCGTACACATTCTCCGAAAAACAGGGAACTTTAAACTGCATGTCAACTGACAAAAGTGGTAAGACTGTATTATAATGTGATGACCATTGTCCATGTCTAGCACAATTATCAACTCATTTAGGCGAAATGCGGCCATCGGTCCAATTGGTTTGCAACTAGATTTGTGATTCGTGTGCATATTTATTGAATTCCTAATATTAGTTTTCACACTCTCTCTATATTTATATATTTATCTTGTTCAAATTTTCAATCTTAAATAAACACATTTTAAATTAATGCGCTATTTTTTTAATAATATAGCGTCAATCTCATTTCATGTAAATGTGTATATAAATGTATAGAAATGTATAGATATGCAAAGGAATAAAATTCATCTAAATTTTATCTGATGGGTTCCAAAGAAAAATGTCCATGCCAAAAAATAAATATACCCAATTTTTTTTAACTTTATTTTGAAGTAACATAGTTCAAGAAAAGGTCTTTTTAACTATTTATTTATTTATTATTTATTTATTTTGGCTTCTTTAACAGGATTTAAATTTGTCGATTGTTTGCAAAATTATGCGTTCGAAATTCCCCAATTAACAACTACCGCATTTACTCGAATCTAAGCCGCAATTTTTTTCCAGTGTTAATGCTACTGAAAATCGGGTGCGGCTTAGAATCGAAGGGAAAAGATTCGTTAGTTGGGGCAATTAAAGCGATTACGTGTTCATGTACGTGTTTAAATACTGGTAAAATAAATATATAATTATTCACTTATATTAATTATATTTTTAAATTTATTTTAATTTCATAAAATTGGATATCGATGTACCATTTTACACTATTTTTCATTTTTCGCCAAAACTTGTTGAGAATTTGGGGTGCGGCTTAGAATCAATGGCGACTTAAATTCAAATAAATTCAGTTGTTTAAATTTTTTTAAAGCATCGAAATTTGTGAAAAGTTAGAAAATAATTTTAAACATTTGGTCCACAAAACCTTCCTAAACTCAAAATGAGATCAAGATTCATCTATAAAGAGTTTTAAAAATCAAAACTGTCGCTATCGGTAGGTATTTGGGGCTCATCTTTATTCAAAACATTGCGATGGAAATCTATTGATCCAATCACAGCGTAATATTTATTAAACAAAGTGAGAACACTGTTTCTAATATACAGGTCACATCTTTTTAAAAAGTTTTTTTGAAGACTTCATGGCTAAAAAGTCAGATGAGTATACTTAGTACACCACAAGTTCAACCAAATACTGAAGATGAAACTGAAAAGGGGTGACGTAGCTCATGCCCTGCAGCAATCTTTTTGTAGATTGCGATGGGGTCTACATCAGGGATTCTCAAACTTTTTCTAACAACCTTCCCTTTGAAAAAATAATTTTCTTTATCTACATTTTTTTCTTTATAATATACAGCATACAATGCAGGTAATGACTGCACACACAAAAAAATTAATGTTAGCTTTTTGATTAAAAATATAAACAGTAAATTCGAAAAGAAAAATGTGGCTTACTAGATTTACATATTTTATTTTTTGTGCTGTGACAATAGGCTTTAGATGCGTAGACAATGCCCCTTTGCGCAAATCTATATTTTATCAACGCATATTAAAGTGAATATTATTATCTAATAATTACAATCCTTAAAAATTAAATGAAATTTTAAAACAGAGAAATTCATCGTTTATTAAAATCGGTAAATGTCCAACTCATTTATATATATAAAAATCCGCCATGGGAAGATACTCCTCAAAGCAATTTTCAGCAACTCATATACGAGCATTTATTTGTATACAGGGTGCCCGGGCTTAAATTATCCAAAAATTAATGGATTATTATTACGGAACTATCCATCAGAATGTAATAAACTGTTCATCCGTGGATTGGAAAACTCTCCAAGATTTTTTGGGTCTAGTCCGATCAGCCGCACATGCGCTCATTATTCGGCAATCGCAGACGATAAACCTTTTACATTGACTTCATTAGTAAAGATGTGGATGCCACAGTAAAAGATGCAGTGAGTACTTTAGTCAACGGAATTTGAATCAGTCTCACGTGTACAGCGACGTGTTCGAACAGAATGGAATGTCGTTACTGACTTATCGTTACATAGACTTATCAGGACTCCCACAAAATGAATCACGCACACGATCCACAGTGTCTTCTATCACGAAAACTTAAGGATACTTACCAGTTTGAGATAACAAAGTTCCCGCTCTTTAAAATTTCCTTCCCATTGGTGGATAAATTTTGATGTCGGAATTCTGTGCGAATACGTCACTGTACACACGTGACTGATTTAAATTCCATTAACCAAAGTACGTACTGCACCTTTTACTGTGGCGTCCACATCTGTACTATGATTGATTATGATTATTAACGTAGCACTGTTTAGCTACACGAGGGCTTTTCGACGGACCACGTAATTTTGAACCATGGTCAAGGACGTGGACGACACCTGAGCTGGCACCCCCTTCCCAACTACCACCACACCAACGGGAGGACGTTTCAGCTCTGACAGATTTAACGTGCATCGCTGCCCCCACGGCGGGTCTTTAGTGGTACTGGGCTCGAACTCGTGGCAAGGCAAGCTACGGTCCGATACCTATACCACTCCACTACCGCGGCCACATCTGTACTAATGAAGTCGGCGTAAAAAGTTTATCGTCTGCGATTGTCGAATAATGCGTGCACGTGCGGTCGATCGGACTAGACAAAAAAAATCTCGAAGTGGTTTGCAATCCACTGATGCACAGTTTATTACATTCTGGTGGGTAATAAGCAATTCCTTTTGGATAAATTAAGCCCGGACATCCTGTATATATATGAGCTCGGAAACACTTATGATTGTACAGGAGATGCACATAAACCTCAAACATAAGTGACAAAAACATATTCCATGTCTTATAACATGCTTAAGGGTATATTTAAAAAGGAATGGTGAGAAACGATTTTTGTGTGCGTATGCAAGAACAATCAAAGTCCGCTTTAATTATTATTTTAAGCACGAAATTATAGAATAAGTCAATTTCATGCTTGGCATGATAGTATTGGAAGGGAAATTCTTCCAGGAAGCTTGAAAGTTTAAAATTCCCAATATTATAGTTTGACAATAGCTATTCCTGCATTGAACAGCAGAAATAAAAAATATCTTCGATACTTCTCAGTTTTTGGAAAACTACTTCTCAGTCAGGAATGGAAAATGTCAGTTTCCGTAAAATTTTATTTAAGTTTTATAAAGATTATTAACTGGGCACTACAGTCCTGATCACGACCACCAGAGGACCCTCCCCGTGTCTATGCGTATACATATAAATTATATTTCATGCTTTAGATTATTTGTCTCTTCTCTCTCGAAAGCTTACCGATTCCTACTATAGCAGTGCTTCTCAAACTTTCAATGTTTGCGACCCAATTTTCACAATCATAATTTTCATCGCACCCTCCTTCGAACAATGACAATGTAAAGAATGCAATAATAAAGTACTATGATACTAAAGCTATAATGCGACTTTAAATTATAAGCTGTATAAAATTATCAAGGTAAGTATTAAACTTTTTATATGACAAGCCCATGAAAGTCTCTAGTAATAATTAAAACTGTTCTTAATTTAGTATTGATAAATTAATTATCAAATACATTGTGCAGTACTGATAACATTTATAAATATAGTATATCAGTGACAGAATGTATTTTCTTTTGCTTCTTTTCAGTAAATTAATAATTATTTTAAATCTTTTATTTTTGATATGCTCGCCCCCCGTAGGGCTATCACGTCCTCCTAGGGGGTGCACCTCACAGTTTGAGAAGCTGTGTATATAATGAAATTCCTTTACGCGAAATTGAGGGGATTGAAATATTTCTTTGCGTAAAAAGGATTTTGTGTAAAACATAATGAAGAAAAAACAACATAATATTAAGTGTGTCAGAGTACATTTTATTTATGAAGATATTTATACATGCATGTACTTAATAAAATCAATGAAACATTCACAAGAACTTAAAGAAATTGAATACAAAATTTTCAAGTTTTTTGAAAAATAAAACATTTATTGAGTTTTTGGAAAATTATCTGATATTTTTCTTTCCAATGTTTTTTAGCTTCAAATTATCAACAAATTGTTCGATGTCGTCCATTTTGTTATTTATTTCATCATTGGAATGTGCGTCTAAATAACTGCACATACTTTTTATAATGTTCCTCATTTCAAATGACATGGGAACAGAAACTTCATTATTCATTTCATTTTCACTGTTGGAATCGATGGAATTGTTTGAGTTTGCCTTTGTCTACAATAATTGTATACACATTATCATAATCTTCTGCAACGAATTCTTCCGATGACACAGTAGGAAGTCCAATTATACAGAAAAATAATGTCAAATCACATCTTTCATTTCACATCCCTCTTAAACTCTGGTGTTTTCATGTCAAGTAATTTTAGTTTGTGTTAAAAGGAAAAAAATGCATGAAAATACATTGCAGTTTGTGGGGACTGTGTTGTATTATTTCATGTTAACCGCTATTTCGTCTTAAGCGTTTTTGCGTTGAACGTATTTCACTGTATATGGACTCTTTTTAAACTACTATGAACCTCTACGACCGGGGTGGGCATTACGTCTGTGAACCGCCAAGACACTTGGGGGTAACCGTCTGAAGATTAGCCACAGTAATTGCATACCGAAATATTCAAGATTAGCTCTGACAGTATGCAGACTGTCTTCCACTGACTATAGAAACGAGAAATAACTTCAGATAAAAATGTTTTATTTTTTAATGCATTTTGAATTGTTTGATAATAAATGCATCCCTTAATATTATTATTTTTGTGGCTGTTATTATTATGTTTTTATCTTGCGTTTTGCTTTAAACGCGGTTTTATAGTGTTAGTTTTTTTCATTTTAGTTCTGTAAGTAATTACACATATTCCGTATTTATCATTTAGTTATAATAAATATTGTAGACCTTTTCCTTACCTTATCACACCTATGACACTGGACAGTGGCGCACACAAAAAATTTTTAAAGGGGGCGAGAATCGAAAGTTTATAAATCTCGTATCATATCCCAATACGCAGTCCAACATATCTATATATGATTCTGCAGATTATCGGGAACAGAAAACATTAAAAAATAAATTACTGAATAAATAATTAGCATTAATTAATAAAAAAGTATTAATAGCAAATACTTAATTAAGTTTTACGTAAAATATACATAGGAATTATAATCAATCAGGAAAAAATCAAGGGCTATGGGGGTGGGTGCGGATTCGTAGACACCCTTCCCTCGTGTTCACTACTGACACTGAGTGGACCGCAACACCTTGAAAAATTAAAAACAACCCGTACCCTGGAAAAATCTGCCCACCCCTGCTTTACCAGTACACCTGGACTCCGTTGGAAATCCCTGATCTACATGATTGATCTTGGGCGACAACAAAAGAAAAGCACAGGAGGGGAGACACGCCCGGTAGATGTGAAAGAAAAGCAGAAGAAAGGGCACCGTCTCTCCACCAGAGACCACGGTCTACACACCTGACAAGATCATGGCGGAGCCTTTTTTATGTCTTGGTCAGCTGATGAGACGCTCTGTAGTTGCATGCCGCTCGAAACGTGATTTATTGAATCCTCTTGTGTACGGTTAATACATGATCTAGCAGACCATGCAAATAGACCGATGGATCACCAATAAGAATAGAAGGAATCAATGTAAATAGTCTTTTGCCTCATCTACTTGAGTTATCTGCCGTACACTTACATTCTGAGACGTCTTAAGACTTTGTGATGCTCTGGGCACCTATTAAGACTTGAAGATCACCTTAAGCCTCTTCTTCCGGATTCCACAGCCGCTGCCAATTGCCTGCATGCTACATCGCAGACTGTAATTCCACGAAAGTCAAGCCTCACTTCAAAGACTTAAAGATATGGGATTGAGGACTGTGTATCAGTCCAGATGCCCCAAAATAAACTGCCATCCACTGTCATCCACACACACACATTGCCATCCACTGGGCACCTATTGAAAAGTGGCCCTACCTGAGATTTTTAAAAATAGACAGTATATATATAGCATGCATTGTCAAATACTCGCACAAACAATAATTTGAAACAAACATTTAGTATACATTTTTTTTTAAAGTCATTTCTTACTTAGGTCAACAAAGAAACGTTTTATTTTATTTACTTTTTATCAAATAATTGCAATTAATATAAAAATGTATATACATATGACAAAATCGCAACATTAAGGTATCCGATACGTTCGGAACCGTGATTTTGCAGAAGCGTATAAATGGATAATTTTTATGATAATTAGTGTCACTTAGAATAGAATACATGTATAAAATTGTTTTAATGACATTTTGACAAAAAATTAATACAATATTTTGGCAAACAATTAACTTAGAATAATCTTTTTCCGAAATGTTCTCCTTTTGTGAAAAATGCTTCTATTATAATAATATTTTGCCTGTCTATAGCTCAGACCTCTGTACAGAGGCTCAACTAGAATTTTTGAAATATAAAACTTAGAAGTGGGTTTATCCATATTTTACGACAACAGAGGGGAGCAATTTTAAGAAAAAAACACCGATAATTATTTCAATGGGTGGTAACTCTGAAAATAACGTGAATTTTTCAAAAATACTAGTTGAGCCTCTGTAGAGAGGTCTGAGGCAAATACAGGCAATATATTATTATAATAGATGCATTTTGAAAAAAGATTATTCTAAATTATTTATTTGCCAAAATATTGTATTTAAATAAATTTTTTTTGTCAAAATGTTCTTAAAGCAATTTTATGCATATATTCTAACCTGAGTGACACTAAATATCATGAAAATTATCCATTTATGTGCTTTTTGAAAATCACGGTTCCAAACGTAGTCGGATACCTTCAGTGGCAAATTTTTTTATTAATTATCATTAAAGTATCGTATTGTCATCCAAAACAATCGTGTATATAAATTTTCAGTTCAACTGAAGGCTTTGAAGCGTGAGAAAAATCTTAAAGTTTTGACCCTAGTCGCTAAAAATGAAGGCAACGCGGCTCTGTATCTGTAATGTTTTAAATAATTAGTTACTGTCAATTAATTGTAACTAATTACAATTAAATTATCGTATTGTCACCTAAAACAATAGTGTATAGAAAATTTCAGCTCAAATGAGCGCTTTAAAATGTGAGGGAAAAAAAACTTTTTCAAGTTTTGACACAAGTCGACAAAAAGGATGCCAATGTGGCTGCATTTGTAATTCTTTGAATAATTAGTTTTAATCAATTAATTTTTACTAATTATAATTAAATTACTATATTGTCATCTAAAATAATCGTGTATATAAAATTTTAGCTCAAAGGAGCGCTTAAAGATGTATTTTATTAACGATTGAAAATTCCACCAAGATAAATAAATAAATATATAAATATATAGAGATTGTGAGCTAATAGTAGGAATTGAAAATCACAGCTCATCCAGCGTTTCATCATTTAAACGGCTTCTTATTTTTGTTAAGAATGGTTCTACCAAAGAAAATACTCGTTCGGATTCTATACTAGTAGGTGTTATCATCATTGAATAGGGGTATGCTCTTTTCAGGTAGTCACCAAGTCTCCCTCCATTTTCAAAAAAGAAACACTTCTTTTTGAATTTTTGATGACAGTGTCCCAAATCTAATAGACCGCATTGGTGCATATATCTCTTTGATAACTTTATCTAGTTCTTCTGCTACACTTAATGATTTCTCTGCAGTGGCGTAACGAAGAACATTTGGGTCCCCTTGAAAAGTCGGGTTTTACGTCCCCAAGTTGGATTTTAGGTATGTACTTGGTGGCAGTCAGGCTTGGGGCCCATAGAGCCCTAGCCTCTCCCCCTCACGATGCGGGAATTGCGGGGGTACACGTTACGCCACTGTTTCACTGTATATAAATTTATCCAGTTATTGAATTAGAATGTGAATCAATTTCAAGTGTTACCTTATTTGAAATGAAATATCAACCTGCATGAGCTGTTAGTAATGCAGTGTGATTTTAAGCGACTCAAGTCTTTCAAGCAGGTCCGCTGTTAATTAACGGCAATTAAATAAAGAAGGAACTCTTGACAAAATCTATTTTTGAGATGCTCATATTATTGTGTAAGTATTGCAGTGAGCCACTTATATCTGCGCGACGTTCTCCCATAAGAGAAATGACTGCTTTTTTTTATTTTATTATTATTTTTTTTTACTTATAGCACTTATAATTGCACAAAAAAAATTCTATGTACATATTTCATAACCAAAATATAAATTTTCTAAAATTTAAATTCTTAGAAAATTTTGATGAAAAGAAATTTTAAAACATACTTTAGACACAAATTAAATCACGGGAATAGTTATTTTAATCCCTGGGTTTCGGGATTGAAAACCTATGATGAAGGAATGTGGTTATATATATTATAAAACAACAAGAGGAAACTCTACAGCAGTGGTCTTCAGACTTCTTCGACTCATGGAACCCTTTGTACTCTAAGGTATTCTTGGGGAAACCCCATTCCACTTATACACACACTTAAAAGAATATATTTTTAAATAATATTTAAAAAGTAGATCAACTTGTGACGGCTCTATCCGTGTCCTTCCGACTAACAAATCCTCTTGGGAAATCTTTGGTCTTTAAATCAATTTTATTTGCAACGAACCCTCTAAAGAAGGGAACGTGATTAGGTAAATTAGGTCTACTCTATATAGAGTCTAAGCTTTCAATCTTGAAAGAGAGAGATAGGATAGATTACTAGCGGGTCAGTGATCAACTAAATTTATAGAGTAACGCAAATATTTGTTATTTGATAATTATAATAAATAAAAGGGACGATTGGTCACTAGAGATGGAATAGAGCTTAGATAGCTAGGAAGATAGTGAATTCAAATCTAAGTAAATGAACCTCGTTATTTATCTAAGTATTGTTTCGATTAGGTGCATCTCTTAATTTTTGATTGCTTGAACTTGTGTTGTTGTGTTACAAATAAATTGAGTAATTTTGGACATGGCTAGTCTTTCTTCCCTTCCTCCCACATCTCTAGGCATGCGCAGACCAAGGAACCTCACAAACTTGTTATAGATACTGTGACATCTCACGCGTCCTTTCTCTAACATAACCTCTGTATTCTTTGACGGCCTCGATTAATGGCAAATCTTTTCCAACCCAAATCCAAGAAGTGAAACGAAGGCTAGATGCAAATAAGATAACCTTTAAAAGGATAGAAGTTTTAGTGAGCGCGATGGCAATTTAGAGAAAGTTCAGTTCAGAGGAGATAGAAGTGTTGATTGTACGCCAACCTAGAGAAATATCCGAAGTGGATTGGACTTTGAGTATTCAACCAAGAGGTAGGAAGATTATATTCTGAACGCGAATATATTATTGAGATTGAGAGTAGGCGGATATAATATAATTATATTGATAAGTGATCTAATTGCGCGATCTGTGTTAATTCAGACTGCGTGTTTTGGTTTATTCTCACTTAATATAAGTTTGTTCCATATCTAAGTAATTTAAATTAAATTCTTAATAAAAGTCATATTAAGAATTCTAAAATGTCTCATCATTTCGAGAATCCCACACCTCTAACTTACGCTGAAACCCCACGACATGGTCTACGAAGATCGACCATGTCGCAATACTTTATGTAAAGACAATTTTTTTTAAAAAAACGTATTTTCTTTGCTAATAAAAGATTTTAACGCAAATTTCAATACAATTTTCACATTCATATTATTAGTTTGCGGTTCAAGTATCATCTACCCATGCGTTAACAAATTATCTGCAGTCGCATTTCATATTCTGCGTTTAATTTATTTTTATATTTTGTTTTTGTTGACACTCGCGTTGCGAGATATATTTCTTACTTAAATACATTGTTCTGAATGGCATTAAGTTGTTTATAGCTGTGGGAGAAATCCTGTGAGAATTTTCAAACTAACATTTAGAGTTGTTCTTGCTTAAATCTAAATTCGAATCCGTTGAAACATCGATAAGTTGTTCTCTCTCCATGTGTTTGAAAAAAAAAAAAAAATGTATTTTCCATAAGAAAGCTATTTAGTTTTGTAATTTTCATTGTACAAATGAATATAAAATTATTTCGAGAAACCGGGGATACTAAACAATAGAATATTCACAATCTAATATCTACACATGAATAAAAAAAACGTTTTAATATTCTTTTATTATAAAATTTAAAAAAGTATTATAAACTGAAGTTATTATGTATAAATGAAATTTTAATTTTTTTTTTGACTTATGTCTTAGCTTTAAATACTTGTGGTATACAAATTTCTTAGAGAACGCGAAACCATTTTGCATATACATTTATAATTTTCATTCCGATTTTTTATTGTGACTTGTGGAATCCCATTGTTCCGTGGAACACAGTTTGAAGACAACTGCTCTAGAGACACAAGAGGGGAAAGCCAGTTATTCTTAATATTTCAAACAGCAGTTAAATGAATGGCACAAATGAATTAATAATCTACTCTTCTAATAAGTGCACAAAGCGAGGGCTCAGAGACCAAATTCTAATTAATATGCAGAAATATCTATTTTCCCCCATTATGTTTTTAAATGGAGTTCAACCCGCTGTGCGAACTCGATCATCGCGACCATAACCATTCAACGACTACGACCATTTTCATCAGGGGTACTCAAACTTTTTTTCTGCTGGGCCGCATACATATGTCAGCTCTTTCACGCGGGCCGCATACGTATGTTAGTTATTTCAAGCGGGCTGCAACATGAGGATAAATGGTGGAGGGGAGAAATGCTTTAAGACCTAGATAACATTGGTAATTTAAAATGTGGAAAAGTGATCGAAATATTATAATTTCTGTTTTGCTTTTTTTAATTATTATTTTTTGTATTTTTTATTTTTGTCACTAACATTAAATTAGAATCATTTAAGAAACACTCCATCACAATTTCTGCATCAGTAAACGGTTTCATAGGATTACCAATAATGTAAAAAACTTCTTTGGATGTCTTTGTTACTGCTGTAATATTACCACTGACAAAGCACTTTGTTACTGTTGCAAAGATTATTAGAGAAAGCCTACTTATCACCCCTTGAAAGAAATCTTCGAGGAAAAGTGAATTGAATGTGATTTGTAACGTCGTGAGTAGTTAGCAAACAAGAAAAATTTGTCACAGCCTTATTTTAAAATTAAAGCAGTATTTATTTGCTTCATAGGTTACTAAAAAGTCCAATAAATATGCCAAGCCGACGGACAGTCTATTTCACGGGAGTTCAATCCTTTTCCCGAAAGGCACTCGCTAATCCCCTTTCAGGGCTCCTCTCCAGTTTTCTCCATCCAGGGCTCTACAATCAAGTTTTCCATCCAGGGCTCTATTCTCTGTTTCCATATGCCCAGCCGGGCGACAGTCTATTTCACGGAGTTCAATCCTTTTCCGAAAGGCACCGCTAATCCCTTTTCTTTCAGGGCTCTCCCGTTTTCTCCATCCAGGGCTCTTACATCAAGTTTTCCATCCAGGGCTTATCATCTCTGTTTCCCTCCAGGGCTCCATCTCTCTGTTTCCATCCAGAACCCAAATTCTGTTTCCATCCAGGGCTCCATATCTCCTCAAATCAACTTTTGAACACCTGGGCGGGTCCTCCACCTCGTTTCTCATTGGCAGGCCAAAAAAGGTTCGCCCTGTCCCCAGGCCCCATTCGTCTCCTATTTGTGCGGCAAACACAAACACATTCCTGGTCTGTCTGGAATCTAAGGGCGCCATAATTCTCGTCTAACTTCTGAACACTCTTATTCATCCCTCCACCTGGGTTTTATAACCCTATTCTCTTGGCACCAGCTTTCATACAGGTTTCGCCTATATGTCAACCTATTGTCACCGGCTCTCTTTAGATATTGTAACTTTAATGTAACTCGATGTCTGCGTTTGTCCGAGGTCAGACAATAAACAATGACCCCATGGCCACGTGCTCTTGTCACCTAACGTCTGTTTGGAGCCATAAAACTTCGCATGAATAGAAAGGTGAGGTTCACCCCAATCGAAGACGTTACAGATTCCTGTTTTTTGGTATTTTTAAATCCATCACTTCCATGATAAATCAACAATTACTGATCCATATTTGTTTTTCACTACAAAATAGTCAACCTTCCAATAATCTTGAAACGATATATTTTCCTCAAATATTTTTCGCTTGCAAGAAATGAAAGGTAGCTAAAAATTAGTTCCACCTATAAAATTGTCACTACTCCGCTGTTGTCTCTTTTCACTAACCATAATCGTTCCAAAAAGAAAAATAATATCAATTCGCACACTCGAACGACACAGACATCAAAAAACAAAATTGTCGTATTTGATTTCTTGACAACGAATTTTTGTACAATGTTCTTAAATAAGTAAATTTCTCAGAGCAACGGGCCATGACCGGGCCACTTAAAACGGCTCGGTGGGCCGCAGTTGAGTATCTCTGATTTTCACTATTGCCAGCAGTTCTGTGATATCCACTTGAAATTGAGAAGGTAAACAATATCTACTTTTAAACGAAAGTATATTGTTGAAATAAATATGAGAAATATTAGTATCACACAATCACTTACAATGTCAAGTTACTATAATTTCAAACAAGTTTAGTGTTAGTGGCATACACAAGGATGGGGTTTTGAGGCTCGAACCTTTCCCAAAGATCACCAGATTTTTAGTTTTTAGCCTAAAGATTAAATCTCGGTGCTATGGTCTACGTTTTTTTTAATGTAATCTCATCCATGTATACAGTCACTGTACGCCATTGTCTAGTGGCTTTACATCATGCCGATTTAGAAAAATTTCACGTACAAGGTTGATCTATCAGTTAATGAAGTCCTTCCGCATAAAAAGCAACAGCGTTCTTTTTCTTAAAACATATGCATACATCCAGCAATATGCAGAGAACATTGTCTTAAAAAATGTTTATAGAGAAAAAAAAATTATCTCCATAGCTCATACTCCAGCATTCTAATCATAAATTCAGCGTTAGCCTCTAAGACAAAAACTCGATAGTCTTCAACGAACATCAAAGTTCACCCACTACGACTGCACACGAATACAGAATACCCTATTCAAATCGACCCTTCTCCCTTATAAGAGCCCCACTAAAAAAACTAAAGAACTTAAAGAAAGAAATTTATAAGACGGAAGTAATTCTGCAAAACCCCATGAAAACTTTTCTCTTGTTTCAAAAATACTCGACAAACTAATGTAACGAGGGTCCTCTCTCTCCAGAAAAGGAGACGACGAATATTTAAATGAACCCCTTGGCCCTGTTAGCGACGGCCCCAAGAGGGCCACCATCCGATCGACGTGCGCTCTCCGGAAAACGAGTCGGCTGGATATCATTCGATTAGTTGCCAGCTTTGCTTCTCGCAAAAATCGGAAAATGTAATCAAGAAACGAAGGAACCCGCCAGGATAAAACCCTTCTTTAAACACGCCACTAAGAGCTGAAATGGGATGATTCGGGTCTCTTCCTAAAGTTCGTCATATTTTGAGAAGGGTTTCTTTAATGGAATTGGAGCGTAGGAAGATCTTTTGGGATGGTACGAATGCGTGAATTTTTTGTGAGACTTGTAGGAGATATTCGTGACTAGGTAATCGAAAAAATTTAAATGGTCTAAAAAATTTACATACTTTTATTAAGAGTTGTTATAATGTTTTACAAGTACAAGTATTTCCTTCACATTACTATAGAAATAATACATTACTTTGGAAAAATTGTTTAATTACTATACCACTGGCGTTGTTAGTTCTTAATGGGCCTTGTATCCCCCCTGCAAAATTCCTCCGGGGTAATTATTAGATATGGGTGTCCTATTAGTGGAACTATAGTTAAACAAGTTGGGAGCCCTGTAGCTTGTTGGCCACCTTATCATTGATACGGCGGTAGATACTCTCCTGTATTGTATCTCCATTGTATCACTGATTATTAGGCCGTGGGTAGCCTTGTGGTTAGAGCATCGGTCTTCAGACTGGAAGGCCTGGGCTCGATACCCGATACCCACCAAATACCTTCCAAGTACACACGGAGTACGTGCTCGTTAAATTAGTGGGTCCGAAAGTCTTTAGAGCTTTCGCAGCAGAAACCACGGGTGTAGGAGGCCTGGGAATATTTCCCTCCCCTCCAGTTCCTTGCCTAAATTGGGAAGGTGGAAATAGATGGTGTCGCCATCTATCTTTCAGAAGTCCAACCTGTCTGGCTCAGGCAACTTTCATTCCTTCCCTCCGGGTAGGACACGACAACAACAACATCACTGATTATTCTTGGGGTTGCGGTAGTCTACACAGGGTAGTTTATACAGGGTCGATGTGCACATTAAATCTATAGAGGCTCAAACGTTCTCCCTGAGGTGTGGTAGTCAGGAGAGGAGGCGACAGCTCAGATGTCATCCTCGTCTCTTGATCGAGGTTCCAAATGAGGAGGTCCGTCACCAACAGCCCTCGTGTAGCCTTACAGTGGGATGTTAACGCAACTCTCATTCGCCCACCCTGATTATTCTTATTTATGCTTTATACAATGTCTTTTTAAAAAAATATTACATATATTTAAATCACATCTATAAACAAAAAGGTAATATTTAGAGAATATTTATTAGCGTTGACTATGTAGTAACACGAGGGCTATTGGCGACGGACCTTGTAATTTTGAACCACGGTCAAGTGGCGAAAATGACTTCCAAGTCGTCACTACCCTCTACAAACTATCATTGGAGGACTTAAGGCCACTGATATACACACAGCGTGCAGATTTAACGTGCATCAGCCCTTTCTGCACAGGGCGGGTCTTCAGTTGAGTTTTGAGTCCATAATTGTGAGTGTGGCCACAGTGTTGATATTTAAGGACTACTAAAAACAACGCATATTAAATCTCATTCTACGCAAAGCATATGAAAAATACTTTTCTCTCTTTTATAAGTCAGCCTAATGAATATCATGACACACACATGGTTTTCCTAATCTCTCGTTAGAACGGCTTATAAAATCGTTGTTAATATCTCGGGTTTCTTGCTGAAAATAATTTATATAAAATTATCCCAAATCCTCATTTTTTGAGAAAAAAGGTTCATTCCAGAAATCGATCGCTTTAGAGATTTGAAGGGGAAAAATAGATTCCTTTACATACCTTCATTCATAAGATATATTTTTACATTTAAACTCTTTCTTCATTTAATAAAAGAATTTAAAATTTAGGCAGATAATTTGTTTCTTGCACCGATGTGCCGTTAAATAACAAGAGAATGAACATTGATATTAAGAGGTCAATAACAATCAATTAGAGAGATTTTACATGATTTTTTACTTCCAAAATTTATTTTTTTGAATGAAAATATCACTTTTTACACCATTTCAGAGTTACAATACAATGTTAGTTGTAACAGCAATTAAAAACGAAAAATATTCCCTCTAGTTTTAACGTTTTAAAAATAAGGATTGGTTTTCTGTTGGCGTGTGCGTGCATCATGATCGCGACCTCTTTGGCAGGTTAATCACTCAGTAAATGAGAGAGGTCGTAATTTACAGGTTGGATCAGTAGCATTTCCGCTTCCTTGTAATTGATTTACTTACTGTATATTCTTGTCATGTAATCAGAAACTATCGATTCAAATTTATTAACTTAATGCAATTGATATCGGGTCTAAGAGATTCCATACCTAGTCAAGGTTAATTAACATTTTATACAATTACTTTATTTTAATAATAAAATAAAACCAATACTATATTTATTATTTTATCGTGGATGTGTAATGTTAAGTGTTATTTCCAATAATAAAAGGGATTTAATTTTAACAATATCTAAGTAATTTTCAAGATTCGTGCACAATTTTTATAACTTGATTCAACAATAATACCATTTCTAATGTTTTTTGTACAAATGTTACGCATGTTGAAAAATATGATTGTGAAGAATGTAAGAGGCTCGCGTCTCTCTCTCGGGGACATAGATGTGAGGGGGAGAGGAGGGAAAAAACCCTCGACATGATCTAACTAATCTACTTATTTACTATACACAAGGAACAGACACAGTTTCAACTAATAATAGAAAGAGAATGTCTCAATGATAACCGTGGAAGTGGAACAACGATGGTAAAACGATAATGATTAGGAGACTATCAAACTTAATCCTTACCTTAATAAGGGATCAAACCTATCATCCGATTTAATCTAATATCGCATCAATGAACAATCATCATTTTAAAGTATCCTCCTAATAAGAATCGAATCACTATAATTCTAATATTATACCTTCAGTAGCAATCTCACCTGGCTCGAGTATATCTTCTCTCCTTCACTCTCTCAAGCTAGAAAACCTCGCCTATTTATAGTAAGTTAATTTACATATCACGATTCTCTTCTTCCGAAGAATTTATTGTGAATAACGCGTATTGATAACCCAAGGATTTCCCAAGAGGATTAGTTGGAAAAAAGCGTGTAGATCCGTCACAAGAAGAGGAGTGAGTATTCATTAACGTCACACTACAAAGCAACATGAGGGCTATTGGCGATGGACCTCGTCATTTTGAGCCTCGGTCAAGTGATATGGACGAAACCTGAACCGGCCCTCTCCTAACTACAGGCAAACAGAGTGAAAACTAGGTCGACACCTGAGCTACTATCACCCTCTCCTAACTAGCACAACACACCAACGAGAGAACATTAGGTTTCGACAGATTTAACATGCATAAGACCTCTCTACGCGGTGGGTCTTCAGTGGCACCATAACTCAGAACCCAGGAAACACCGGCCACGTGTTTGTGACCATAACCACTTCGACCACTTAAAACTTAACTCAGTGGTGTGACAGCCCATGAGGGCCAAGGCCTACTGTGTCCAACTCAGTATACGCGACCTTGGGCTTTGAGGTGAATGAGCAGATGTTCCGGTCACTAAGACCATGCATATTTGAAAAATATAAGTGTAAAAGAATGAGGGGGAAGGTTCGCATCCCAATTTCATTTAAGATATCTATGTGGAATATAATAAATAATTCTTCGTTTTCTTAAATGGAATTGTGATGGATGTATACCCGTTTTTCCAACTAATCCTCTCGGGAAATCTTTATGCTATTAAATTGCGTTATTCACAACCAGCCCTTCGGAAGAAGAGAATCGTGATATGTAAATTAACTTATAGGCGAGGTTTTCTAGATTGAGAGAGTGAAGGAGAGAAGATATACTCGAATCAGGGGAGATTGCTACTGAAGGTATAATATTAGAATTATAGGGATTTCATTCTTATTAAGAGGAAACTTTAAAGTGACGATTGTTCACTAAGATTGAATTGAGATTAGATTAAATCGGATGATAGGTTAGATCCTTAATTAAGATAAGGATCAAGTTTATTAGTCTCCTAATAGCTCACGTTTTACTGTCGTTGTTCTACTTTCATAATTAACATTGAGACATTCTCGTACTATTATTGGTTGAAATTGTGTCTGTTCTTTGTGTGGAAATATATAGATTAGTTGGATCCCCCCCCCCCCCCCACACACACACATCTAGGTGCTTCCGAGAGAGACGTGGGCCTCTTACAAAATGATCTTTCAAAATCCCTACTTAAGAGATTTTGTGGAAGGGTAAAATACCATGCCGAGGGTCTCTCTTGTTTTCTGACCTTGAATAGAAATTTCAAAGTCAAGCATTAAAACCCCATTAGCGAACAGCAAGAGAGTGAGTGAGAGTTATATTAGCGTGGCACTATAAAAGTGCACGAGGGCTATTGGCGACGGACTTCGTAATTTTGAGCCTCGGTCAAGTGACAAGCACGCAACCTGAGCCCACCCTCTCCTAACTACAGGCAAACAGAACGAAAACGTTTATTGAGGTTTATTTACACAAGAAGCCAATGAATTACTAATAAATCTTACGAATTTCAATTTATGGAATCTGTGCAACCAATCTAAAATTAAGTAAGTAATGCGTGTGAATTATCTATTATTCTGAATTATAATACAGCAATTTTTTCTCAAACCAAACCTCAATTCAACAAACAAATCTGAAAAAATTTAAATTGGGAGACATGGACCACTTTCGAGCTGACTTTTCTGATGACTGGAAAGAACTAATAAAACGTCAGACCTTTTCTGTTCAGGGGTGAGGGGGACGGGCGGGGATCTTATCGTTGGAGCACAGGGCGAACCCTGGGGAAATAATTTCGAACTGGGGTCGTTACCGTGCAGGCGTGTGTGTATATGTATGCACTTACGCGCACCCTCGCATTCGTTTCCTTTTTCTCCACACTCCCTGCTGTGACTTTTTTCTAAAAAGGTATTGAAATTTTTCGTTCTATCTCATTTCAATGTGTAATAATACAAGACGTACTTGTCTTTTCTTCCATTGTTTCTCATCGTGCACTGATTAGTCAAAAGGTTACCAATGGGACCTTGCCGGAGAAGGGAGTTAGGAAATTCCATCTTCAGCCAGAAGGAGCCAAAAGACCTTATTACGAATGTGGGGGAAAAAAAGGGAATTTTTTTTTCCTTACCTGTACTGATTGGATCGAATGTAAAAGAGTTCGGAAAGAATTTTAGCGAAAATTGTTCTGTATGATGGGAAAAGTAGAATCGTTTTTCCTCAACTAGGTTTGTTGCTGTTGAAAAATTTTTAACGTGTCATATATGTGTTATTACGTGGGAAGATTTGGAACAAGGGGTTCGTTATACGTCTAGAGAGTTTAAGGTGAACTATTTATCTGAAAAAGTTTTTCATTTGGAGAATACTATATATATATGCATGTTATCAGTATTCATTCTGAATGAATTCCTTTCGAGAAAAATATTCGATCGACATTAATTTATGATCTTAATTTTCCTTTCTAAGAGTTGGTAAATCGTCTCTGTCTATTTCTAACGTCTACATCTAAGATTATTCTTCAGCTTATATATTTTTCAGTTACCATTTGTTAACGACTAGTAAATATATATATATTACTATATATCATTTAGAAAGGGAATCCTTTTATTCAAGGTCAGTGGGCGCACAAAGGGGGTCCATGGGACCAGACCTCCCATCCCTCATCACCTTTGTGATTTTTTTAAAATTTTTTTATAATCCTATGTATACAGTACGTAAAATTTATATAATTCAGTATTTGCTATTAATAATTTATTTCATTATTTAATGCTAATTATTTATTCAATAATTTATTTTTTATGGTTTAATTTATCTGTTGATATCATACTTGATGTAACACTCTCTCATAACCCTGAAAAACATCCCCAGTATGACATTATACGTTTTTGAACAAACAAAAAGAAATCTGAATTTCCCCATTTATTTAATGCAGTCAAACCGTTGAATACTTTTTACAAATGCATTCTTATTCCCATAAAATAGTCCCGAATCAAATATAATGTTGAAAAGAATTGTTACTTTTGTTTCCATTCATGAAATTAATATCAATTCAAATCACACTCATATAAGGACTTATACTTCTAAAATATATTTTCATAAAAGGGCAATAAGATTCAATCGAAGAATACTTTTCAATAGTTATCGAAATTTCTATTTTTGAAGATTTATATATGATGCATATATATGCACACAATTAAACATTGTTAGAAGGTTGAATTTCTGAGGAAAATACCTACCAACAATCATAAAAAAAACATTGACAGTGCAAAAAGAGTCTATAAAAGTCATTACAATGTAGCTCCAGTTATATATATATAGAGAGAGAGAGAGAATATATATTAGAGAGAGAGAGAGAGGCTATACATTCAATAATTTAAAAAAAAAGTATTACAATTTCTTTTAAGATTTTTTCTCCACATCTTTCTGTTAAAGGGAAAAATAAAAAACATACCTTCCCAGTTTTTACAAAAAATAACTGTTAAATCATGATAACAGTAATTACATTAATACAGAATGAAGATTTCATGTAATTTGTTTTGGTTACGTGTGATTCAATACATTCTCTAAAGCATAGGTTCTCAAACTTATTTTGTCTCATAGACCCCTTGCCATGTTTTTCGGTTTGGGGTAGATCCCTGCTTACCTAATATTGAATTTTTGCAAATTTACCAACTTAAATGTCTTTTAGACAGCTGGAATAGAACTACTTTAAACGATTTAAATTTCTAACTGAAGTGAAGTATAGTGTTTAAAACTCAAGAAAAACATGTTAATTAAATTAAAATTTAATTAATACATAAAATAACTGAGCAAAAAATAAATGCTCTTAGTAGGAGGGATAAATCTAGTGCTTCAATAACAATTTTTCAACATTTGGAATCAATCTTGTCAGGTTTAACCCTAATTCTCTTCGGTTAGTAGTGCCCTTATTTCCGCCCTTTCTGTTTTGTTTTGGAGATTGGTAACCCCACTGAAACTCCTTCTCAATGGAAAAATTAATAAAAAATATATTTTCTCACGATATTCCATAACTCGTGATAAATAACAGGTATGTCTTTTTAAAGCCAAAATTGCTGACACATAGTCCTTGTTTTAATAAAATTTATGCTACCCCCTTGTAACTACCAACTAATCTAATTAAAATTAGTAAATAAATCTATTAAATAGATAAAATCTGGTTTCCACTTGATAAAAATTTCTTTTAAAATTAAAATCATGATTTGGTTTAACGAGAGCTACTACCGTAGACCTCTATTTACACCTCATGGAGCCCCAATTTTTTTTTGGCAGACGTGGATCCCTTGAAGGTCGTCATAGACCTCTAGGAGTCGATATAGATCCCTTTCGGAATCACTGCTCTAGGGTTATATAAGTTATACTCGTTTTTTTCATAAAATGACCGCCTCTCTCCATGTTAACCAGCTCAGTCCATTCAAAAGTCAACTCAGATGTTTTGTTACATCTCGAATTCGTTTTCATGATGATTTTAAAAGATCTATACGCTTTAATTTAAACTAATTTCTGAAGATAAACCTTAATATCCTTTTAACTTAGTTCAAAAACTTCTTAGAATCCATAGGTACTTATAAAATCATCTTCCTTAAAAGATCGGTTGAAAGAAGAAACAAAAAATAATAAAGATTAAACCCTCAAACTCTAAAAGCAATCACGAAGAGTATTATTACCCATCCGAAAACAGATTTATTCCAAAAAAAGTCGTTCTCCCGATTACCCCTCCACCTTTTACCCCCCTCCCAATCCTCTCGGCAACATTTATTCCCACTCCCAATCTCTCTATCAACACACACGTCACCCCTCCAAGATAAAGGTACGCCAGTTTCCGTGTCATGAAGAACGTTTCAATTAACATTCTTTATCACAGCAGAGTTAATTAATATGTGCAAGGGGAAAGGGGGAAGGGCGAGAGAAACGACTCAAAAGGGCGAGATTTAATTTCGGTGACTGAGGAAAAAAAGGAAAAAAAATAATAACATTTGTCACCCAATTTATCATTAATAATTTTCTCGATTTGCCGCTGTTAAGAAGTTATTTTTCTCTTTTCAGTTAATATAATGTGATCGTTCGAAACGTTAATTCATCAAAAATTAACCACGAGTCTGGTTCTTTTTTGATGGCAGGTTCGTGTCAATTAGACTGGCTTATAGCCGGAGGAGTAGTTTGAAGATAAAAAATTCCTTTTTTGATGTCGATTCCCACTTAATTTGTCTGTTTTGGTGGCGGCTATTAATCTTTCTGGTCGTGCGAAATGGAATGTTGTTATCAATGACTTTAGTTTACGAATTCGCAATACTGTCGAGAAATAAAAGCCAGGTCTTTGAATAGTTTCTGAGTGATTTATATCGTATTGAAACTTGAAGGTGGTTCACACATGCTTACGTTGCAGATAAATTTAATCGAGGATATCTTTCGACTTCCGATGTAATTAATCTACGTGCGACTGAAAAGATTAATTGAAGAAGTCATTCGTAGCTAAAGATAGAGAGAAAAGCTTTTAAGTTCATGAATAATTTGCTGTAGTAGTTATCCTTTTTTAAAAGTTTTTAAGAAAAAAACTTTGTTTTTGTATCTTAAGTTTATGTCACCAATATGCTTAAGAAACACGTCATGAGTTTTATCCTTCTCTGGGGATTTTTTGATTTTCGGATTGTTTAAGCAAAAGGAGAATTCTTCCTCATCAATCCGACAATATCCTAGATCAGTGCTTCTCAAAGTTTCAATATTCGCGACCCAATATTCAATCATAATTTTCATTGCGGCCCCCTCATACAATAACAATGTATTGAACTCAATAATACTATACTTTGATGCTAAAACTGCGATACGACTTTAACCTCTTAAGTGCCACCAGCGTAAAAAAATCTCGCTCAGCCAAAGCGTTAATTTCCCCGCACGTATATATACATCTTTCCGAAGTACGGTATTTTCTGTGCACTGATATCCATAAAAATATTCCGAAGGCTTTGGAATGCAATAAAAGGATCTTGACAATGTTTGTGAAGAATTTGCTAATTTCAGACTTCGCGTAACTTTTAATCGGCAACTAAGAATTTAATTCTAAACCGAACAAATTATCAAAATAAGTGATAAATTTTGTATATAATTTTACATATGAGAATCCCATGGGGTCACTGGTACTTATTAAACATGTTCTTAACTTAGTATTGTTAAATTAATTATAAAATACACTGTGTAGCACTGTTACAATTATAAGTGTAATATATCAGTGTAAATGTGTGTTTTATTTTTTATATTATGTCAGAACGTATTTTGTCTGTTTACTTTCCATAAATTAATAATTTTTTTTGAATTATCTTTTGTTTTTGACTTTCTAATATGCTCGCGCCCCCCTTGTAGAAACGCTGTCCTAGATTGTCAGGTTCTCCTGGAGAGTTTGAGGATAGAGGAACAACAAATAACGTTTCAATGGATCCCAGGACATTGTGATATTTACGGGAACAAATAGGTGGAATTGCTGGCTAAGAAGGGAACTTCAATAATTCAACACAACCAAATACTTTCAACTCCTTTCATTCCTCAAAATCTTATATCAAAAATCTCATGAGACAGAATTGGAAAGTATAGCTAACTTTTCGTGTTTATTAAAGAAGTTGGAGGATCGGCTTGGACCAAGATATCTTAGATAAAGCCTTGTGAAAAAGCTATCATGGAATTTAGGCTTGCGGCGGGTCATGACTGCCTTATGGACCACCTTCACCCTACCGGTATTTTTGAGAGTCCAAACTGCCCACCTTTTAAGAAAGACGAAGTCATGGAAGTCTTATGACTTTTTGAAGCCCTGGGCTCAGATAAATCTTGATTTTTTTGAGGCCCTGGGCCCCTATGCAAAAGTAGGTCCTGTCTATGATCTTTAAAAGTAGATAGTATATAACATGCATTGTCAAATACTCGTACGAACGATAATTTGAGACAAATAAAAATACACGATTCCCAATCTCACAAACCGACTTGACCGATGGCCGTATTTCGACTAAATGAGTTAAATGATTCTTTATGGTATTAGGTTTAGACTCAGACACAGACAACGGTCATCACATAATAATAGTCTTGCCACTTTTGCAAGTTTACATGTAGTTTGTAATTCCCCGTTTTTCGGAGAATATGTACGGGAATAGTATTTGATCAAAAATATCATAATCATAATCTTATTAAGACGAAGTCGAGAATGAAACGAACCCCACCGAGGGTGAGGCTCAGTTGGTCCATGCCTTAAGACAGTGGCTCTTAAAAATTTTTTCACACCCCCCCCCCCCCCTTTATGTATCAGCCTTACATTGCGGACCTCCTTTTGACTCCCAACATATGGCTGAGGGATTTAAAGGTTCCTCTGTTTATACAAACTTTTTAAACACTTCTTTTTCCTTTAAGGAAACAGTAAACATCTAATTATGTATGTATATAAAGAGAAAACAAAATATTAGTTTCAAATAAATAAATAATGCAGGCGCAATTCGATTTGGAAATCAAGGTGAATGCAATCATTTTCGTACTTGCGGGGTATGTGAATTCAGTTCTTAATCTTTGCATATATGTTTTTACTATATATTTTTTGAAATTATGTTTTAGTAATGGCTATGTAATTGCATAAAAATAAAATTAAAAAAAAAAAAAAAAAAACTAAATTATAATATTCTTGATGGAAATGCTTTTGTTCTAGTAAACATTTTTATTGGGGACCATTAAGTGATTTAGTCTAGGATGACATGTCCCAATTTTTCCACTTCTTACAGAGTCTGTAAAAGAGGGAAATCTTAACATTAGATGAGACACCTACGCAGACCCTGCAGAGGTCCGCGGACCATAATTTAAGAACCGCTGCATTGTGGGACTATTTGTCGAGTTGCTCGGTTCTGTGCGCGAGGTGAAAAGATATTGGAGTGCTAAGCATCTGCTGATGAGGAAATTGACTTTCCCCCCTTGCTTTATATTTTTGTTTGTTTCTTGTCTTATTGTAAGAGTTTGTCATTTTCTTATGCCATTGGAAAATAAGAAGTTTGTCACGTGAAATCAATGAATTGATTCTGCTTATATCTAAGATATTTGTGCTTGTGTGATTCTGCTGAAACTAATCTTTTTTATGTTGAAATTAATATTTTATTAATAAAACTATTTTTTTTCTTAATGATTAGGAAATTGGAATTTTATTAAAGAAATCTCTCCTGGTGACATATATTTTATGGAAGCATATTACGTTATGAAAAGAATCATATTTAGTTAGAAGGTCAAGTACAAAAGATACATTAATTCTAAATGTTTTATTTTCCTAAAATAACAAACCCTTTGAAAAAAAGTAAGTATACGCTAGATAAAACTATTTAAATTAAACTACAAAATTATCTGATAAAATTTTAATATGTGATTCAAAACAAAAAATTAGAGAAATATTTTCTTCATAATATAGCTACTTTTACTAATTATTGGATAGAAAAAGAGTTAAAAATGAAATCTGTTTTCCCATTCATACAGAACATTAGGAAGGATCGAAAAAAATTTTTTTAATGAATTTAAAAAAACGAAAAAGGTGTTTTCTGGTATATAGATGAAGGGGAAAAGTAAGGGAAAAAAATTAACTTTTATGTTAATTACTGCTACAAAGGAATAAAGTTTAGGTATTTGGGAATTTTTTGATAAAAAATTGCAGTCGTTTTTGTACTTCTTTTTAACATTTATTGTGAAAAGAAGATGACACCTACTAAGTAGTTACAAGAGAAAAAATATTAAGTATATTTAATACCTTTTCTCTTTAGTATAAGATTTTTTTAAAAAAGTCTGCTGCCGAAATTCCAATGTACGATAGTGGAAAACGAGAAAAAAAAAAAAAAAAATGTTTGGATCGGACTGATTCGACGGTGCTGGGAGACAGAGAACTAGAGTTATGAAATGTTGCAATGTACTTTGTATTTACTACTTAGTATTCAATTATCAATCTATTTTGACTATTTATATTGCAGAAAAAATATTTTATTTTGAGGTCTAAAATCATCTAACCAAAATTAAACATTTAACTAATTTTTCGAAAACCCAGCCTTTTTGCGGAAATATTTAAAAAAATTTTATAAAATAATTTGTTTTAATTTATATTTTTTTCCTAATTTCCATACCATAGAATATCTTTTATGCAAATGTAGGTTCCATTTAATAATAATTTTATTCTCCATATAACCACAATCTCCACCCTACATATATATATTGCAAATATTTCGCATATATATTAATTGTACGATCAAAATGCACGTTAAAAACCGATGTCCTTTTTTGTTACTGCAATTAAATGTAATGAGAAATGTGTGGCTGAATACGCAATATTTTAGAAAACCTTGAAGACGAAAAATAAATAATAAAAAAAAAAATGATACAACTTTAATTTAAAAATCTCATTACTCTTATAAACACACACATTTCCTCTTTCTAAATTTTAGTCTATCTTCATAAAATCCAATACGAAGGATCTTTAATACATGCGTATAAAATGGATAAAAGCCCTTCGAAAAATATTCATAACTTCCAAATTAACAGTCTCCTCTTTTCTTAAAACGTATTTAAAATTCTACTTATGATTTAAAATAACATTTTTATTTAGTTTCTACACATATTCAAGCATAAAATTTAAATTGGATGCACATTAAATGGGATTATAAAATTAAAAATGATTTTAGAAACTTTTAGTTAAGAGAAGTCGTCTTTGATGTCCGAATGTAAATTATCCATTTATAAACCTGCAGTATCCAAATTTCTCTTTAATGTCTCTCAAATATATAATATATATCACATATATGTTTTCAATAACATAGCCCTATATGTTCTAAGAAAAAGTCTAGATAGAACATTTTTTAAAAAAGATTAATTTCGAAACAATTCATAAGTATTTTATTCTTAAGAGAGCTCTATGATTGAAACTAAACTAATTTAATTATTAGTCTAGACACAATTTAAATTGTTATTTTATTATGTCAACATTAAAGTAAATTTTCATTCTCTGTATATCTAAAGAAGTTACTAGTTTCGTCTACTTTTATCAATGAAAAGGTCAATCAAGCAGTATTAAAATTTTGTGTTGTAAAGATATTCCTTGTTATTATAATGCAGTTCACACAAAGCTTTCCATCGTAACTTTGGGGATGGACATTTGAAAAAGACAGTGTTTTCTGTCTAATTTTTGTTCATTTATATCTATCATTATCAAAATGATCACGATGGAACATAACTTTTTACATGTACATGGCATAGTAATGAAATTTTAATACCGAAATAGGTACTGCCTGTATAAAGAAGGATATACCAAATTTCAAAGATATATTAAAATTATTGAGACGGAAAATTCATAAAATCTTTTAATGCATTAAAATATATTCATCACATTATTTGAAAATACAACTAGAACATTTTACAGAAAATTTTACCTCTTTAACAGTAACATAAACCAAACAGACTTTTTAAAAAGATGTGTCGAAGCAATGAGTTTTACTAAATGCTCAAACAAAGTGATATTGAAATTATTTCAGAATCTAAAAATATTGTATCAATTGTCAGGTAAAAAGTTGTTTAACATAAAACGCTTCGAAAAAGTATTGACAATACGCAAAAGGTTTGTGTAGTCATATTCCTGTATTTTTTTTTTACTAGAAATACATTAAAAGTGAAGAGCAAGTATAGTCAGATATAAAATAACAAAATGAAAAGTATTTTATCAAAATATTTCAGACGTCTCATTATACGTTTGTGATTTTTAAGAATATCTTTTACAGGAAATTTATATTAAATTGCACTGTGTGCCGTCGTTTTTCGAAATATGGTAACATATTTCTACTACACAATGCAGACACGAATATACGGAATAGACTTGGGAATTTTCATTTTTGAAAATAAGTTATGAGACATTCTAAAGAATTCGTAAAATGCCGGAAGTGAAAAGAAAAAATATAACAACTGTTGTGGGAAGTGGAAATAAATTAATACGACAGGGAAGGTGTGTCACTTTTAATCTGCAAAATTTAACTTTTGAATTTTCAGGATTTGTATCTTGTTGCTTTTTTTTGAAAGAATATTTTCAATTCAATTTGCTGCAAGTTAAAAAGCGTATTCAATCATTCATTTTAAAATAATTTTGTTTCAGGTATAAAAAGGAATGTATAAATATCCCCATAACGCATACTTAGCAGCAACAGTTTTTAATAATTTGTCCATGAGAAATATATTAGTAATAAATATATATAGTCAAAGAAAGCCTTTCATATACGAATTTATATTCACAAAGAGTCTTAGACTACGCAGATAGATTAATGACATTTTCATCGATAAAATACTATTACATAATTGGATATATAAGCAAATTGACAAGATTCACAAAATGCAGTGTTATGTAATTAGATATTTTATACATTTTTATAAGTTAAGGAATCTTTATTTTTATTGCAAAGTATGCGATGTACTTCCATTTTTGTATGGCAGGGATAGCTGATTGGTCTTGGTAACGAACTCATGGCCAGCGAATCGTGAGTTTGCTGGCTGAAGTTGGCGTGGTGTGGAAGTTTCAAAAGTGTCGTCCGAGCTCAGCTGTTGTCCTTGTCATCTAACTGAGGTATAAAATTATAAAATAGTTCTCGCGTTGTTTTAGAGAGCGATGCTAATAAAAAGTTATATTAAGGTTACACCATAAAGCATAGCGCGTAGGCTATTGGAGACGGACCTTATAATTTGGAGATTTGATTAAGTAAGGGAGACGCGACATCTGAGCCGGCACCTCTCACCTAACTACCTCACCTCGTCAACAAAAGGACTTTGAGCCATGACAGTCCTGGGGGGGCTGGTCTTCAGTGGCATCAGGACTCGAGCACACAACTCGACGAACACCAGCCACGACTTCGTGACTATGAGCACTACCATGTCCAGTGGCGTAACGTACACCCCCGCATCGTTGGGGAGGCCCAGGACTCTAGGGGACCCGAAACCTGAATGATGCCAAGTACGTAAGATCCGGCTTGGGGTCCAAAGCTTGACTTTGCAGGGGGCCTTAATATTCTCCGTTACGCCACTGACCATGGCCACTTCGTAATTCTGATCCATATTTACATAGTTAAAAGCAATTAATATTTTTGCAGCAATTACTATTAGTAGTAAATGAAACTGCCTACTTTTATATTTTGAGTATTTTGTAGTTATTTTCCAATTTTACTAACTCCCAGAATATTTCGAAGCTGTTCAACACAAAGATGTTCATGAATTGTCACAGTAAGTACTAATTTTTCGACAGTTAAAACTATTTTTTATAATAACAAGGCTATATTAACGTAATTGAAAAAATAAAATCTCATTCAAATTAGAAAAAAAGAAAACTAGGCCACGAATAAGAGTTTTACTTCCGAATCTCATCAATATCTCTTACATTAACAGCCACGCAGATTTTTTTTTTTATTTTAATAAAAGTTAATTAGATTTTCTTAAAGTAAATGCAATATTAACTCAGTTCGATGACTAACTTGATCACCAAGCTTCAAAAATTACGCATACAATACAAGTCTATCTAATCTATCACCAATTTTGTCATCAATAATTACACACCCTACCAAACATGTAATTACTCGGAAACTTCAATTCCAAATGTTCGCGGAAGAAATATGTGCTTCTGCAATCACAAACACACAACATGAATCACTCTGAATGCCACTGAGACACAGGCTGCAATACTAATATCAGTGCTTTAAATTCCCAAACAGTTTTCGAACTTCACCTTTCCAACCAAAACATAATCAGCATTATGCAACTGTTTCTGATTTAGTATTTTCAACATCATACCTTTCTTTTTTACGATATCACGTTCTTATAATTCATCGAGTTGGAAGTTGTTATTTTCCCTTCTAATCTACAGCCGCAAACATTTCATTAACTGGTAATTACAGCGAAGCAGGGTGATTTGATAGTTTAACAATTAATATATCGAGGCCGCCTATCAGTTACGCAACTGGTTTGGGAGATTTTATTTTTCGAAACAAATTATTTGTTTGGTGGAACGAATGTGTATGGACAATTCTGTTCTTAATTCTGTTTTTATGTACTAGTTTTTCAAAGAGTTACGGATATCTGCGATTTTACCAAAATGATCACTGAATTTACTTTCTAACATTAAAAAGGTTGAATTGGAAATAATTGTTTAAAATGATTTCAAAAAGGTTTTTTTATGTTTAAATTTTACAGCAAAATTACATTCAATTATGCATAAATTAATTTATTTAGACGTATTAAAAATTTTAAACATTAAAATGGTTAATATTTCCGTGACTCTCTAAATCAAGGATGTCAGACTCAAAGGCTAACTTGGCCCAAACAAATAATGTGGGCCGCAAAAATAATAATAATAATAATAATAATAATATCCATAGAAACGTAAGTTTGTTTCGCGAATAATACTTTATAATTAACATAAATAAAAGAACAAAAACAATTTAATGTTTACGTCCCGACTTTTCACATGTCTTCTCTGTGTGATACTATCTTCCCTAGTTCGAAAGAAATTTTGATATTGAATTATATATTATTATTATTGTGTTTTGATAACTGGCCGGGCGCAAAAATGTTCGTTGTGGTCCGCGAATTTGACACCCCTGCTCTAAAAACATTATAATCTCGCAGGCCGCACATAAAAATATATACCTTTATATCAGATTTGTAAACAAAAAACCATTTATTAGAGTGAAAATTTAAAACAGGATGAATTATTTTTATTGTTTTCATTATTTTTCATGTATACCCCCTAGACATAGATAATATAATAATGTTTATGTAATATAATAACGTAATGATCGAATAATGTTTGAAATATTACAGTTGCGATTTTCTTGAAAATTACGGTGTTAATTTTGAATTGATATTTCGTTACTCATTATTGAAATTTGATTGTGCTGTCATTCGCAAATGATTAAGTATACATTTCCCTTTATTTTAACCGTTCTGAATATTTTTTTTAAACTTTAAGAAAAATCTCTGATTGCCTCTTGCTTTTTGGGCACTCCAAACAGAAAAGAAGGAGGAGAAATGAAAGTCGCACACACAGAGAATCATGTGCCATACCTAGTAAAGGATATGCATAATTCAATTCGAAATTTATTAAAAAAATAATTTACTATAGTAAAATCAAATTTAACTGTTTGATAAAATATAAATCTATTTTAATCTAAAGGACATTTCTATTATCAAAAAGGATTTATTTTAAAACAAGAACAGGTAACAGGCAAATACATTGTAGATTTATATATATATATATATATATATTTCCCCTCAAATAAATTTCAAAATGAAAAAACTTTAAAAATGTGATATGTAAATTTTTTAAAAAAAGAGTCGGTGGGCCGCAACTTTCGTACTGGCGGGCCACATGCGGCCCGCAGGACGCGTGTTGGGCAGCCCTGCTATAAATCATAGATTCTTAAAGTGGTTCCTATTAACTCCATGGCTGCGAAGGGAGCTCGTGACAAATTAACATCAATTTCGGAGTTCGCGGACAAATTAGGAGTTCCGCGAAAGGTTTGATATAAAGTAAAATATTTGTAACTCGATTCCATTATTATGAAAGTTAAAATAAATTATTAATGATTTTTACATGTTAAAAAACTAAAATAAAATTTTTGTACAAGTAACGACAAGCCTTGCTAGGGGCCAGTCGAAGATGCGGCCATCTATGCAGGTTTAAATAGGAACGGAATCTCTCCACTACCCGCAATAACTTGTCTAAAATATGGCAGTATAAAAGAGTCGTACATCTAATCAAAAGTTTTGTTGTGTGCATAATGGGCTTGATTCATGAAGTCACATGATAAAAACAAACACGTGTTTTTCATTGAATTAAAAACAAACATTAAACTAAATGTACTTGTTCTATTTGTAAAACTCAGATAAAATTTCAAATTTCATATTTGGATAAAGATGTTTAAATGTTGGGGAAAAAAATTTCTTCAAAAAGATTTTTTTAAATTAAAAAAAAGTCGTATTTTATGCTTAAACTTTTAAATAAAATGCATTTTGTATACATATGTATTTTTAAGAGAAAGTTTCTGCAAAGAGCAAAACTTGACAACACCGGAGCGCGTGAACTGATTAGTTGGAAATACAAGATAATTTTTATCGTGTGACTATGACGTCACATGAGTTTTTGAATTGATTGGCTAGAATCCCGTGGCTTTCACTATCATGTGACTATGACGTCACATGAATCAACCTCATTCAGTGATGTGAAAGGAAGGCAACAAATATTCCTTTGTTTTGAACAGAAAGTAGTATCAGTCTTTATGTTGTTAAGAGGACACAGTAAGATTCAATTGACAGAAATCGGTCAAAAAATCAAATCTAATTTTTTACCCTAAATTAATTTTTATATACTTTTCCACAACCTTACAAAATTTGAAAGCTTTAAACTTAAAAAAGCTTTTACGTTCGTTTTTATTCACATCCCTATGGCAAATCAAAAATTTAAACTTATTTATCTCAGAAAGAAAAAATAACAAGTTGATCTTCATTAAAAATGCTAAGGCCTTTTTCTATTGTGCCTAATGCTTTGAATTTTTTTATTACCTACTTCTAATAGTACACGTAACAAAAGTTGGTTTTAAATAACTGAACTCAGAATTTATACATTTTTTAAGGAATTTTCAATAAGCATTCATAAAAAGAGTATTGTATAAATATCAATCATGTTATCGCAAAACCCATACGAACTCTTGTTATACATAGTTTGACGTACTTGTAAATCAGATTTCATGCGTGCACGTAAATTTTTGAAGGAAGAGTAGCATTTTAAAATAACTACACATATTTTTCCTGGACAAATTAAATGGCTTGCTCTTGATGAAATTTTGACCACAAAATCCGTTTTACATAGTACACACGCATAGAAAACAACCAACAAAAAATTTGAAAATCCTTAAATTAAAAATTTTTGCGTAAATCGTACCATGTCCCCTTAATTGTTAAAAAGCATGTGTGTAACGTAAGTATTAAATACAATTGATATATCTTGTACACAAATTTATTAACCAAAGTTATACTTTAACTAAAGCTTTTATTTATACAATAGCCTTATTATATACTATTTATCAATATCATTTTCAGGATATCAAAATTAAACATGTAATTTTCCTATTATTTATTGAAATAGAATTATTTTATTTGGGGCTCATGGCTAAATTTTGGTATAAAAAGGCACAATAAGTTTAGAAACCCCTGGTCAAAATGAAGCTCAGATTTTAAATTTAATTAATTGCAGCATACTGCTTTTTGATAAACATATTTAAACCTATACCTCCTCGGTAGTATAGTGGTAAGTATCCCCGCCTGTCACGCGGGAGACCGGGGTTCGATTCCCCGCCGGGGAGAATTTTCAAGGGCCGTGGGTAGCCTAGTGGTTAGAGCATTGGACTACAGACCAGAAGACTTGGGTTCGATGTCACCAAATACCCTCCGAGCACACACGGAGGACGGAGAACGTGCTCGTTAAATCAGTGGTTCCGATAGTCTCGTGGGCTGAATCACGAGTGCAGGGGACTGCAGAATATTTCCCTCCCCTTCAGTTCCATGCAAAAATTATGGAGGTGGAGATAGGTGGTGTCGCCATCTATCGTCCCTTCGGGAATTTCTCCGAGCTAAATCGTACTGTCACCTGTATGGTGATCAGGGCCAACGACAGGCGTACTTCTAGCCCCTTGCCACGATGAATTTCGTGGGCCTCGATCTGATTGCGTCAGACAGGTGGCATTAGAAACAGCAACAACAAACCTATACCACTTGCTTTTCAGATATTTTATTTAAACAATTTTTAAAAAAATCATATTTGTAAGCTGTTTATATTTAAATGTCATTGGATTAAAGGGATTTTCGTTTGTGTTGTGTGTGTGTTCATACTATCACATAATCTTTCCTATTATAATCGGCTTTGACATAAAATTAGAGTTAGGAAGATCCACATTGCTTGTAATCAATGTCAGCATTCAAAAATAAGATGTGTTCGTTATTACTAAAATGCTAATACTTTTTTTCATTGATATAATACTCCAAAATTTTATCATTCATAATTGGCCTTATTTCGTTAGATTTTACTTTTAATTTCTTAAGAATATTCAGAAAAATTGATACAGAGCATAAGCATCATCTTAATTTAATTATTAAATTTGTATGAAATATCCAGAAAAAAATGTCGAATTAAAAAACTTATATGTAAGGAAATATAATTTCCACATTTTAAAAACTCACGATCTTCTTTTTCCCCAACAACAGAAAAAAAATTTACATGGTTTAAAAATTAAATCATAGGAAAAAGTTATAAGAATTATGATCATTGTTTCTTTAAAAAGAAGAAATCATTTTTCTTCTTTTGCTAAATTCAAGTTTTACAACTAGCTGTAATATATAGTGAAACTGTTTAAAAGAAGTTAGAAAATTTAAAAAAGGTAACATTTTTAAAATTAAAATTTTCACTTTTAAAAAACTTGTATCAATTATTAAGAGGTTACATTTATAAGTTTTAATGTTTAAACTTTGATTTTTTTGGTTTAGCTTTCTCTTTATTTGTTTGTTTATACGTGAAATAAATAAAAATCATAAGAAAATTACATAACAATTTGTAGTTTTTTTTTATCAATGTGCCAATAAAAGTAAGAAAAACAAAGTAATATATTATAACTCAACACAATAAACTGAAATAAGTAATATGAATGCAGTCAATGAATGTTTTATCAATTGATTTGACAGTTTTTTTTTTCTGAACGTTCCCGTTTACGTAATTGCGTTCGGCATACGTTCTAACTTTCCGAATAAAAAAATCAGATAAGGTTATAATTAAGCACGACAATCACCAATTTCCCACTACCACCCGGGGGGGGGCCGAGTTCTCTGAGCGGTGAAAGGGATGAGTAACTTTTTTTTCTAATAACTTACATAGCACATTTATATTCTCGAAATATTTAAAAAATATTTATAGCAAGTGATTTTGTTTGATGTTTTCATACACAATTTTACTATCAGTTTTTCATTATGATGATTTATTAACAAGTGATTTTTATTTTTCATTTTGAATAAACGTATTATTTTTACATAATTCTATAATTCTGCTTTTTCAACATGTACCGTAAAATCCGGCGTATAACGCGCTCTTTTAACACAAAAAATCAGATCGAAATTTGAGGGTGCACGTTATACGCCGGGTATAAAATGATAGGTCCAAAAATAAAATAGTAAAAAGAGATGAGTATAAAAAAAGTTAGACTTCTATATATATATATATTGGAATACTGTTTATTTAAAAAAAATTATACACCTAATGCACTTAAAGGGTTATATAAGTAAATAATATACTCATAGGTAAATAGTATACTTCTAGAAAATCTAGAAGAATATACTATTTTTTCCAAAATCTTGGGATAATATCTCGAATAAATGGGTTTAAAACCTAATATCATTCTACACAGATATTTCAGGATTCTTCGTAAGAAAGGGTGTGCTCGTTATACGATGAATACACCAAAAAAAAAGGTAGCTTGAAAGTATAAGTATACATTATAAGCCGGATTTTACGGTATATACCGTATAATGCGGCGTAAACAAAATTATGATCAAAACTTGTGGACGCACGTTGTATGCCCGATATAAAAATGATACCTTTAAAATTAAAGAAAGGATGAGCATAAAAAAAGATCTCTACATGCCTTTAAATACTGTTCATTTAAAAGAAATGACAAACCTTATAAACTGTGATTAATGGATATGCGAAAAAATCGTCATATTCGTCTTCCGTCATATCTTCACATATGTCATTGAGAATTCTCTCTTTCATCTTCACCATCACTGTAACTTCACTTTGACTCATAAATAATCATCTTCCGTTTAATTCAGATTGTTAGATATAATACATTTTTAAATGACTTTTCATTAACACATTCATTTTCCAATCACACACTACTTCTAGACTTTAAAAGATAAGAGCATTCTACGTTTTTATTTCAGATAGTTAGTTTTTTTTAAAAAAAAAGGTGCTCATATTACGGCGAATATACCTATAACTTAAAAAATGCAATTTGAAAGTACGGGTGCGCACTATACACCACAGTATATTGTTTGGTCTCATATAGTTAAGTTTAAAGTTAATTAATTGAAAATTTTATGTTTACATTGTTCTTTTCCCAATTCCTACTAAAAGTTCACAATCTACTTATATATATATCTTGTTAAAATTTTCAATCGTTAATAAAATACTTTTTATTCATCCATTCAAATTCAAATACATTTTTTAAACTCGTAGTGGGTGACACTTCATGTAAATACAATTTTTTCAAATATTAATTGTTTCATTAAATTAAAAAAATGAATAAATAATAACAAACAAAAATAATAGTCCAACACCATATATAAAAAAGAAAATCACTTGTTGTGTCCCTGTAGAGCAATGGACTTCTAATCCAAAGATCGTAGGATTGAATCCCACCTGGGATGGCCTAACTTCTGAGAATGTGATTTCTTTTTAATATACTATTTTATATTGGAATTTAATAATGAATAAATAGTAACAAACAAAAATAATAGTCCAACACCATATATACAAAAGAAAATGGAGAATCGCTATCTATTTTGCCACTTAATATTGCGATTCTATATATATCATATGTATATTCATATTTATATTAATTGTAATTATTTAATAACAAGTAACTAAAATAAGATTTTTCTTTGTTGAAAAAGTCAATTCCTAAGTAGGACTTGACTTAAATTTTTTTTTTTATATTACTTGTTTTACTGAAACTTAAAAAAAGGTTGCCAAGCAATATGAATATTTTCAAAAGCTAAAATTGACCAACAAAAGTTTCTAATAAAAGCAACATAACTTAAAAAATACCTTTTCACTAACCAGAATTCAATCAACGTCAACAAACAGTAGAGAAAATGAAAAAGTTCGTGCATTACTTGATTTCTCTCACACGTTTCTAACCGAGATATAACATAGCTGTACAAGTTTTCGGTAGCCGTATCTAATTGTTAGCATGATATCCGAATCAACAGGTGTGGATGTATTGGGGGTATCTAGATATATCTAAGAAGGAACAACCCCACGCATCACGTTTTGAGTCTCGCAATAATTACATCAATCAGAAAGAAAAGAATGAGGGTGATGAGAAGAAAATTTTGGAACACGATCTGTTCGATTTTAATGAGCATTTTATGCAAATTTTAAGCTCGTATTACAAGAGGGTGCAACAGTTAAAAAGCGTTCATTTCAGTGGGGGACTCTAAAGTTTGTTTACCCGTTGATTACTGTATACTGTGATCTTTATTGTCGGTTAATTTCGAGGGAGGTAAGATAGATTACTCAAGGCTTTCAAATAGTCAAAAAAATTCCATAGTCAACATGGTTTTTTTTAATACGATAAGATTTTTGAAGAGTATAGGAGTAAGGGGAAAAAACACGATTTTGAAATTAGTCAGTCACGAAAATAATAATAGTATGATAGAAAATATAAATTAGGAACCGAATATCAACAATGCAGCATAAAGGCGTTTCTAAGTATTTAATCTAGTATTTGGGGATACCATTTCTTCCTTAGAAACTCTACAAAATATTTCGTTCTTACAATAATGTTCTTGTGGAAATTTAAAAGAACCTTAAAATTCTTAAGGACACAAATATTCCTGTGTCTTTTTCTTTTGTTCGTGACCATATTGGAATTTTTTCAAATGAAAAAAACTGATTTCTTGGCAAAATTCACAACCAATCGGGGTATTAAAATGCCAATTCTGTACTCTCACAATCAGCTCATTTTTTTCTGACACAAAAATTTTTTCCGACTATTCCGCAAGCACTTGATCCCTTTTTTACCAATTTCAAAACCGCACAATTCCTTACTGGAATTGGTAATTTTAAAGTGTATCTCTGACAGATTTAACCTGTGCTTTTTCAAACTTTATGACTGCAATGTTGGTGATGAGTACAAAGTGTTGAACATCTTTATTATTTTTTGTTCAAAATTTAAGAAAGAAAATTGAAGGTTAAACTGCATGATTTTAGAATTAACTGGTCTACTAATTTTTTTTCAGCCTCTTTCAAGTAAAGCTTCATTCGCATTATTTTGTACTTCATTGATTTGAATGGTTTTTTTTATTTTTGTAATTTTATAGCTTTGTTTTGGCTTTATTGCTTAATTGTTTAATTTTGTAATGTACTTATTTGTCTTTATAATATATTTGGTTTTGTTATTTCACTTGTTTTGTTGTTTTCCCTTTATTTTATTTATCTTATTTTGTTTGTTTTATTAACTTCTGTAAGCTCCATGTGATACTTGTGGTGCACTGGAATTTTTCACCTGCTTTCAATAAAAAAAAATATCAACAATTTTTTTTTAAAGTTATCCCACTACGTTCAGAACCATGATCTTGAAAATTAATATAAATGAATAACTTTTTTGTGATATTTAGTGTAACCTGAATTAAAATAAACATATATCAAATTGTCTAAAATGACATATCAATTAATTTTTTCATTTTTTGCCAAAAAGTTGTATTTAAGTAATTTTTTATTGTAGTAATATTCTTAAGACAGTTTTACATGTTTATTCTAATTCAGGTGACAGTAAATATCAAAAAATGTATTCATTTATACTCATTTTCAAAATCGCGGTTCCGAACGTAGTCGGATACCTTAAAGCTTGATATAAAATGCATTTTTTATCTTCAATGAACGAAATAAAAAGAGATTGAAGAGATTCATATACACTTAGTACATAATTTATGAATGTATGCATGTGTTGTATATCATGTCCGAGAAAGCCTCTACAAATGCATCATAAAATTATATTTTTGAAATATACATATATTATTATATACGGAAAAAGGATCTGTAACCACATGGATTTTGAAAGAAATGATTACATTTTGTATTGCTGTGAGCTCAAAAATTGTAGAAAATAAACTTATTTTTACAAACCCTTAACATATTGTCTGTGAATTTCATCAAAAATTTTCTTTCGTGCAATTAAAGATAAAAGAAACTCGTCCACCCCTTTTAAAGTGTTAACAATAAACAACAAAATTGTAATTGGATGATACAGAAAAATGTATTCTGCATCAAAACCTCGATGTTATTAAATGTAGAACATTAAAGATAACTAAATACTTTAGTCGTCTACATCTTGCCAACAGGAATTAAATATTTATTGAGAGAAAAAATTATTAAACACGGAAATGTCCAAATAATATTTTCAATTAGTCTAAAAATTCATGACCGAAGTACTTTTCTGAATTTACACGATTTCTTTTCAACAAAATTATTTTCCCAAATGAGACGGCATATTATCGCTTACTCGCATAACAAGCTCTTTTTTTCTCATCATACATATTAAATTAAAAGTAAATATTTAATTCAAAATAAAGGAATTTTGATTTCTCATCTTGATAAAATTCGAGTTAACTTTATGCATATATATTGTGGATTAAAATTTTAAAAAAACCGCAATTAGTAATTTATAAATTTAAAATAAAATATTATATGTTAATAATATATTATGATACATTATTTATTCGCACAGTCATGAATATTAATGCTATTTTGCATTAAAAGGCTTTTTATATTAATGTATACTGATATTACTGCTGAATTTTAGTGTGAATATGAAATACCTACACTTTTCATCTAATCTATACTTTAAATTCAAAATATAAATGCATATTACAATTATTCTTTACAATGATAATTTTATACAATTTTTCTAGTAAATTTTAATAGGGATTAAATTATATTTTTACAATGTTGTTTTGGAATTATATTATGTAATCAACCGTAAAAGATACAATGTAAGATTCTTTTAAAAAGAAATATTTAAAAAATAGTAATTGTTACTAAATATCATTCGCATTAATTTATTAAAAACCTACATTGGGTTGAAAATTCGTTTTTACACAATATATTTTTCTATGATGTTGAAACACAATGCGAATGAGTAAATGTTTAGTAAAGTAGCTCCCTGAAGCAACAATAGCTAAGTGGTCACCACTTGGTCGGTATGTCATGATTTCGAGATTAGTTCCACTGAAGATCCCCTATATAGAGGTACAGATGCACATTAAATCTGACGAAACTCAAAATCTTTCCATTGACGTAATGTGGAATTCAGGAGAGAGGCGTTCTAGCTCAGATGTCGTCCTCGTCACTTGACTGTGGTTCAAAATTACGTTGTCCGTCACCAATAGCCCTTGTTTTGCTTTATAATGCAACGTTAATAAAACACTCAACACTGAAGCAACGCAAAGTTGTTGGCGATGTACCTCTTAATTTGGAAACATGGTCAAGTTACAAGGACGACGCTTGATCATTCCTCTAAATTTCACACTTCTCCGACGGTAGGACAGAGCTGCGACAGATTTACCGTACATCAGCCCCTCTACAAGGCGGTTCGTCAGTGGCATTGGGAATCGAACTCTCTACTCGAAAGACACGAGTTCGTGACTATGACCACAAGAACCACGCCCATAAAATGCAATGCGAAAAAAGTAGACAAAAATAAAGGATGAACCAAAAGTCTTGCCCTGATCATAAAAATTCATTACAAAATAACCGTTTAATGTATAATAATAAAATTTTTGTGTCATTGAATAATTCAATTTTAGTAGGGTTTTTTTTTGTCCAGTAGATGTTGCAATTGCTCCTTCAAGAGTGACGTAGGGGAATTTGTAAGGAACAAATCATTTTTGTCGAAATAACATCAGTTCAAGAGAAAGATCAATGTGTGCTTTGGCTTTAAGAAATGAAATTGACCATCAATGGTCAGTGTAAATATCATAGTTGTTAAGGAAGCTAACCTCTGAGTGTAAAATCAATAAAGCGATAGTATGTAACATTTAAAGAAACAGGAAGAGATCTAAGGATCTTCCTAGAAGTTATAGGCCTAGTGTGAGTGACGTAACTGTTGAACACGTCCGGCAATCATTTTAACTGACTCCTTCTAAATTAAGTTGTAAAGCATCACGTGAATTTCAAATATTACAAACAAGTTTGGTAAGAATTCTTCTTGAAAGGCTTCGGTTGCAGGCACATAAAGTGCAATGCACGGATGTCTTAAGACTTCTTAAGGCCCTAGGCCCTTACACAAAAGTAGACCCTGTGTCCCTACGCAAAACTAGGCCCTGTGCCCCTACACAAATGCAGGCCCTACCTATGACCCATAAAAGTAGACAGTGCATAGCATTCGTTGTCCAATACTCGTACAAACCCGAAACAAAACAAAAAAAAAAAAAATGTGTATGACTTACAATTGTACAAAATCGGTTCAACCGACTGCCACCATTAGATTTAATGAGTAATTACGGTGTATGATCGTATGCCAAGGCCTATATATGGACGACGATCATCTCACGTAGCCAGTTGACATATCGTTCGAAATTCCCAGTTTTTCGGAGAATGCAAACGGAAATAACATTTGACTGTTGAAATTATTTGAATCCTAATATTAAGGCCGAGTCGAGAACGAGACGAGTCCTTCATTGTAACCGAGGCCCTAGGCTAGGGCCCAGTTTGGTCCATGCCTTAAGATGTCCCTGGCAAGATATAAAGAACACTGGCGGAAACTGGAGTATCGCTTGATATCTCCCAGTTACCTTGGAGGCTCACGGGGTCTCAGGGGTGTTAAATTTCCCTAGAGGGCTTAAAATATAAACAATTTTCAAACAGGTATAATTCTTTTAAATTTAAATTAAATAATTCGAATCTTTTACACATTATTTATAAAGAAATGGGGCTTCAGAAAAGTGTAAAATGTTTAAAATATAATCATAATTTAAAAAATTATAAGCATATGAAAATAAGAAACAATTCTATAAGAAATAATTATTAAGTTTTACGTTGCGCATGCTATTTACTAAAATAGTAGCTTTAATTACTAGCTATAAGTTGATTTATAAAGTTAAATGTATTCCCTTATTACACTGTAGAATTTTTATATAAAAAGAATAATAAATTATATATTTTTAAAAAATTACATTTTCAAATTTTTTTTTTTTAAAAAAAAATTCAATATTTTTTAAATATTTTGAAATACAAAAGATAAATTATTCTTAAATGATACAGGGTTTAAAGAGTATGATACATTTTATAATTCTATAAAGTTTTATACATCCGAGACTACTATTTTAGAAGATAGCGAGCGCAACACGAAAATTACTTAATATTTATTACAGAATTATTTTTATATTCATATGCTTATCATTTTTAAAATTATGATTATATTTCAAACATTTTGTACTTTTTTTGAAGCCATAATCCTTTGTAAATAATGTGTAAAAGATTCGAATTATTTAATTTAAATTTAAAGGAATTATACCTGTTTGAAAAATTGTTTATATTTTCACCACTCCAGATAAAATTAACACCCCTGAGATCCCTTTTAAATTTATTTAGGCAATTGGTATTATAAAAGAATTCTTAATAGATATACTAAGATAGAATTCTTAATAGAGAGATAAGAATACTTACAGTATGTTCAAACAAAAACACATGTCTTATTACAATAGGAGCCCAATAAATGTTTATAATCAGGGCTAGACTTTTGATTCACCCTGTATATTATTTTAAGCAAATCACTACATACCTATTGAACAAGGTAGCTCATCTTCTTTGGAGTCTTCATTAGTTAATGAGCACAAAATCATTTCCTCCGTATCCTCATCGGGAATACTCTCCACATCTTCCCCTGCGCATGAAAAAAGTCGAGTTCCGATTTGAAATCAGAAAAAAAAATTATGACAAATAAATGCAGTTATTAGTACAAGAAAATATAAATTGAGGAAGAGTTGAGAAGACAAAAAAAAGAAAAAAGCTAAATTCACTCTTTTTTGTTTTCAAAAAATTTAAACTTTATAAAATTGGGTATAAATTACAGAATTCATTAAAAGAAATATTTAAATTTATAAAGTTTTAAAATTTTTATTTTATAATAAATATTCTTACAAAAACAGAGATGATAGACCTAATTAGTTATTAATAACTAATAGTTGAAAGAATGTTAAATTATCATCTTTTTGTTTTTTAATTATAAAAAAAAACATTTTTATTTTCTTGTGAACATATTTTTAAAATTCTTTCCTCAAAATATAGTATCGAAATATTATTTATTCATTGTTTTTGTATGATTCAAAACATTAAAATTTTTCATCTATAACTGTTTGTCTTTATAAATAAAAAGGTAAAAATTTAATTATTTATAATATTGCGTTATATTCAACTCTCATTGCTTAAATATAAATGCCAAATGAATATTAAATATTCAATTGTTTATCTTAATAACAAAGAAACTTTCTGAATTTCTACTAGTATCAAGTAATTTCTTTAAATTTATTTAATATTTCTCCTTTTATGTAAAAATTTCGCTTAGCACTATGAAAAGTAAAAGGTATTTCAGAAAGTTATTCTCTAAAAAAATTCCACGATATCTATAAACACATACTTATTAGGTTCTGTATTTAAAAATGACAAGATATTTTATTTATTATTTTTTTGTTACTTTAAAAATAATTTGTATACATACAGAAAGCAACACACAGAAAATTCACAAGCGAAATTGATATCACAAAATTTTTTTGTTTAACTTTAATTATTTGTTTATTTTGCTCTATTTATATTGCTTTTCTTTTTCTTTTTTTTTTGTTATTGCCTTATGAAAGAAAACCTTACATACTTATTCCTTTTTTACAAGGCGTCAACAAAAGACAGAGTTAATTAAATTTCACACAGAAATCATAAGACACTAAAATTATATATAACATTACTTAGCTTTGAAATAAAATTAACACAGTTAATAAAGCAGATTTATCTCAACATTCTCTTTATGCTTAAATTTATTTTGCAATTAGTAAATTTAACTAATGATCTCTCTTGTGTGTTTACAAACAATATATAATGTTACGAAAGGTGTATTCATACTAACTTGGTATTTACACACATTTTTTCGCCGAATACAAATAAATTCTCTCTAGCAACAATTAGTTTAAAGATTCTCTTTTTACAACAATTTTAAAGATAAAAATAAATCAAACTGCAATACTTGCAAAATAGTTTTTTACATAATCAAAATGAAGAAAAAAAATATACATTTTCATTCTCATATGTTATTCAATCCTATTCATAAATATTTAGGTAGTATTTACAAATAATTTAGATATTATTTAGAGATGTATTATTATTCCACAATACAGAAATAAAACCATAAATTGAAATGAATGAAAAAAAAACCTTAACTTTATTGAGAAAGATACAAATTATTAATTGTTTCTTGCATTAAATTTTGTAAACTCTTTAAAATTAAATGCCATATTTACATAATCCAGTTTGTTATTACGAGCAATTATTTTAAAAATACGCGTTGCAATTGAAGCTAGAAAAGGAACAATAACTGTATCCTTCAAATTTACGAAGTATTAATAATGTTTAATAATTAATATAACATTCGAATTAATTCATGAAAGAAACTGAAAAGTTTTCTCTTTCTTTGTCAAATCTTCTAGAAAAGGTTGAATTATGTAAATTAATTTTTGTGGTATAGGTAGGGTAAAAAACAGAATTAAGAGTATATAAAACGTACGTAAAATAAATTTTGAAAAATGATGACGAAAAAAAAAAGTTTATTGAATGTACAATCAAATCTTAGCCTCAAAAGGCTTCAATAATATTGTTAAAAAATACATTTTTATGTTTAAATAATCTTTCGTATAAACCAGTGGTTCCCAAAGTGGTCCCTACGGACCCCCATGGGTCCCCGATATTATTCAGGAGGTCCGTGGAAAAATGAAAAATGATTTGAGGGTCCCTGAATAATGTCAGGGGGTCCGCGCGAGGTTTAATATAAAATGAGAAATTTTGATCCATTTTTTTATTTTTATGGAAATTTAAATAAATAACAATAATTCGCTTGGATATTCCCGAATGGGTGTTGAACCCTTTTGCGCGTGGACTAACTCAGATCCCAAACACAGATGAATCCAAACTAATACAGGAGCATCTTATTGATATATCTACAAATGAGGGACTTAAATCAATGTTTGAAAAGGATACCGCGAATTCTGGTTGCAAAAAAAATCCCAAATTTATACCCTGCATCATGGGTTATACAGAAGCTGTTGCCTACGTTCCGTCTTCCAATTTAGTAGAACGTGGATTCAGTGCCGTAAAAAACATCATCACAAAAACAAAACAAAAAACATAGTGCTTCTGGGGATTTGCGGATTCTACTAACAAACACTGAACTGGACATAAATAAACTCATATCTCATCAAGTTCATCCAAGTCATTAATGTTTTTTAATTTTATTTTAAACAAAAGTTATAATTACAATAAATAATTCTTCAACCAAAATTTTTCTTTAATTTCTAATTTTTATACAATGCGTTTTTATGTAGCTCTTTCACTTGGGAAAGATTTGACTTTAAAAAGGGGTCCTTGTACAAGTTTTGATTTTTAAAAGGGGGCAGTGGGTAAGTTTTAACTATAAAAAGAGGTCCAGGCCTTAAACAAGTTTAGGAAACATTGATATAAAGATAAAAATGGAATAAAACATTGGCGTAAGCATATATCATATAATTCTATCCTAGTCATTTAATTCATTGTATATGCATGCAGGGTATCCTAGAACTCTACTTATAAGCTTGGAGGGAAAGCAGAGAGTGTAGATAGAAATTATAATCACTTGCTTTAATTTTTTTTTATCAATATCGCCCTTTAAGGCGATGTAAGAGCTATTGGTGATGAGCCTACTAATTTTGACGTTGATGAGGGCGACACATGAGCTGGCATTCCACTGGCTAAATTTTCACACACGCTGAAGTGATAACTATGAAGTAATAAGGATTTAACGTACATCAACATCGCTACACGGTGGGCTCCCTGTGACCAGGGACGTCTTAAGACATGGGCCAACTCGGTCCGGGGCCTAGGGCCTCTCTCCCGGTGGTGGCCCTCATTTAATTCTTTATAAGATCATGATCCAGATAATTTTTCTGGTCAAATATCATTCTCGTACATATTCTCAAAAAAACCCAGTCATTTTCAAACTGCATGTCAACTGGCAAAAGTGGCAAGATCGTATTATTATGTGATGATCGTTGTCAGGTCTAGGCCTAGGTCTAATGCCATACGCAATCCTTCAATTCATTTAGTCGAAATGCGGTCATCGGTCGAGCGGGCTTGTGTCTAGGTTTCTGAGATTACGAGTCGTGCACATTTGCTTCAAATGACCGTTTGAACAAGTATTTGACAATGCATGCAGTATATTATCAACGTTTAAAGATCTCAGGTAGGGCCTACTTCTGCATATGGACCTAGAGCCTCAAAAAAGATCTCTCTGGGCCCAGGTCTCCAAGAGTCTTCAGACGTCCCTACTTGTGGCAACAGGACTTAACTCATGACTCACTCATCATGAATCCGTAACAATGTCCACTCGGCTATTCGTGGCCATGGAACCATAATAACGGAGGAAAGCATGATCGAAAATGTCATCTACAAGTGATAAAGAAACTTGAAAGCACAATAAGGACATAATATAGAAAGTAAAGTAAAGTATTTTATTACCCCTAAAAGAGACTATACCACTGCTTCTCAAACTGTGGAGAGCGCCTCCCTAGGGGGGGCCGAGCATATTGAAAAGTAGAAAACAAAAGATTATTTAAAAAAATTATTAATGTATTGAAATTAAACAAACAAAATACATTCTGACATAATGAAATATATATATACTGATATAATACACTTATAAATGTATCAGTACTATACAAAATGTACTTTATAATTAATTTAACAATACTAAATTAAGAACAAATTTAATAATCATCAGTGACCGCACAGGCTTGTCATATATAAAATTATATGCAAAAATTAACACTTATCTTGATAATTTGTACAGTTTATAATTAATCTCTTAACTGTGGATTTAAAAAATTACGCAATTCACTCCACAATGCCACCGTTATGCACGTATGCATGCGTATGTGGTGTATTGGGGGAGGAGAAAGGGAATAAATAAATCCTTCACAAACATTGTTAAGGTCATTTTATTGCATTCCAAAGTCTTCGGAATAATTTTATGGATAGCAGTGAACTGAAAAGATCGTATTTCGGAAAGACGTATATATACGTCCAGAATAACTTACGCACTGGCTGAGCGTGATGTTTATATACGGCGGCGGCGGAGAGGTTAAAGTCGCATTCTAGCTTTGGCGTCAAAGTATAGTACTATCGAATTCAATACATGGTTATTGTATGAAGGGGGCGCGAGATGAAAGTTGTGATATTGAATATTGGGTCGTAAGTATTGAAAGTATGAGAAGCACTGGACTATACTAATATTAGCACGAGAGAATCAGGGGAGTTGTTCTAAATTTCATCCAATGGCATAGTTGCACAAAACATCCATCAATGTAGCTAAGGTTAAGGGATGTTCTCTCAAATACTGGGCATTTTGTGTTACGCAGCAGCAGTGATAGTAACTCGTAGTTCTAGGTCCATGTCATAATATTCTGGAATTTTGTAAACAATGTCCTTCAAGGCAACTCCGAAGAAATGAAGAGGAGATGAATTAGGTGATTTGAGAAACCATGCGGACGGACCACCACGCCCAGTCCATCTCCAATCAAAATGACCGATCCAAAAATTCCCGCACGAAAATTGTTAATAAGAAGAATTTTCATCTTGTTGAAACCATATTTAGTTTGATAAACATCATTAAGTAAATGCGGAAGAAGCTTCTGAAAATGAGAATACTTGTGAGCGTCCGGTTGGGGTGGTAATAGATTTGAGATGGTTAAGTAGTCGGTCACGATACCCATCCACACATTAATATCGAAGCTTTATCTTGTGGCACGTGGTCATTTCCCGTGTGGGTTGTCTGTGACCCACGTGTGCTTTGTGAGTATTAAATACTCTTCACGTGAAAAAATGCTTCATTAATGAACAAAACAGACTTTGAGAAAAGTACTTCGATCACACGTTCTTGAAGAAATCTCTGTACAAACGCAACAAATCACGGATGATCTTTAGAATGTCGTAGTCGGACTCTTTGAAGTTGAAAATGGTGTAAGGGCTCGGTGTGCAGAATACGCCATACATTTGTAAGGGGTAATCCCTGTTTCAGATATAAGCTAGTGTATAATGGAATAGGAATTTCAGTTCGCAGCATCTAACACACCCTTGTTTGTACTAATAGCAACTTCCGGTATACTACATTGATACTGTGAAAGTTACATGTTCAGGCAGGTTCTGAAACCCATCAGAAAATATTCGGTGATTTGGTACGCACCTCGTATGAAATCACTCCCGATGCAAGCGTAGAACACAGAGATTTTTATCAGTCATGTAATACACGAAGTGAATATCGGTTAACTCAGTGTTCGTGAAACAATTCATATAAATTACACTCTGTCGATCTCTACAACTAGGAACCCGCCCATACTGACCTTGAGAGGTAATGTACAGTGCCTATCCATTTCAGATAATTCTTTTCTATGTGATAATAGCTCTTCCGCTTCCAAGTTTGTAAATGGAGTTCAGAAACAAACAGTATAAATTTGGATAATATATGAATTTGTTGGTTAAAATGTCTAAGAAATTATTTTTCAATTCATATTAAAGCTTTTAAAGGAATTTTATTTTATTTTTAAAAATGTCTGGTGAATGTAACATTATAAGAAATTATTAATTGCTTAAATTGGATCGATCTTATCATGAACATAATGGCCGTGATAGCCTAGTGGTCAAGGTAACGGGCTCGTGGCAGGCGTGGCATGAGTTCGAGCCTAGTACCGTTGAAGACCCACCGTGTAGGGGAGCGATGCACGTTAAATCTGTCGAGAGCTCAAACGTCCTCCCATTGGTGTGGTAGTTAGGAGAGGGGAGGTGCCAGCTCAGGTGTGGTCCTCGTCACTTGACCATGGTTCAAAATTGTGAGGTCCGTCACCAAAAGCCATTGAGTAGCTGAAAAATGCGACGTTAATATTCCCGCAATCACTCTCAAGAACATGTTACATTGTTTAAATATTCATTCTTAATGCAATTTTATTCATTTTTTTGTTACTCTGTGATAAAGCGAATTATTTGCTTTTATCACACTTAGTTACTTTTTAATTAATCATTTTTCTTTCCATTATTTATAATTAAATTTTTTTTCTCTCTTTCCTTGATTGATATGACCTTTAAATTTGTTTTAAATTTGCATATTTCTTAAAAGACAATTGCTTTTTGTAATTGTTATAACTGTTTTTAGTTACATTGCTTTAAAAAGAAAAACTAAATACCTATTGTATATCAATGATCTATAAATTAAAAGAATTAAAACCACCAACGATAACTCAAAACGCAATTTGTTTTCGATCTCACTGATCAACATTAAACATTTCCTTAAAATTATAGAAATTTAAAAACAGAAAAAATATTTACTCAAAAGAAATATGAAAGATTTTAAAAAAAATTCTTTGTGTTAATCTGTTTTAAATTGCTTTGGAATTAAGAGGTATAATTAAAAGAGATCGATTGTAAAAGTCTCCTTGAAATGCTTTGTCAGTATATCAAAAATGAAAAAGTCTAGGGAAATAAGTTTTTGTGAGATTCTTTTTAAAAGAGATTTATTTCTGAATATCGACGTATTCTGTGTTTCAAGGCCGTAGTAGCAATTCACTGCTTTTTTAAAAAATTGTTTTTCTTAAACCGATTCAGCAATTAAATTTTTCTAATTGAAAAATGCAAATGATTCGTTTATTTTTCAACAGAATCCAAAGATTATTTGTTTCATTTTGATCTCAACTGAGTAATGAGTTTTGCGGCTCATCTAACAAAGACATTTTTAGAGATGGAACTCATAATCCAAACAAAAATAAAATAACGAGATTATAGATGCGAATTGATAATTCACTTTTCAAATATCCAAATTCTGATTAATATTATTTTATTTTTAACGTGCAATATAACAATCATTACTCCACACAACTATTTTTGGAATACTTTGGATTTGAATCTAGTCTATAGGATAATGCGGCTCTGCAGTGAGTAGTATTCTTCATCAACAATAAGCTAAGAATGTACCTAAATGAGGGATAATTGCACAACTATCAGGAGAGAAAATATTACATCTTCCATATATAAAGATTAAATAAATTGAATTTCTTAATGTAAGATTATCATGAGATGGACTAAATTCTCGACGAATATATCTATATATACCAGTGCCGGTTTAAACTCATTTCGGACGCTGGGTGCAGAAGATCTACAGGCCCCCTACAGGATCGAAATTTATAACCAGAAAATCTGGTTAAGTCCAGCTTATCCGGATCCTTCCGCTCCTGAGAGCACGCCCCAAGCATCCAATGGATAAAACGGCATTGAACTCAATAATTTTGCCATGTTTCGTAAACATTTCAATGAACGAGTGGTCCAGTGGTAAAGCCGCCGCTAGTGGAACTGTTATTCTCAGGTTCAAAACCTACCGACTGCTGCTCGTCGGTTTTTTTAATTTGATTTATAAATTGACTCTCTGGAATTTTACAGAGAGTTGCAGCGTATGCAAATTT